>JASANA010005477.1:0-29909 GCA_030248095.1 Ptycholaimellus sp. GST1_10
GTACTTGGTTGGTTCATGTCTTGGAGCTAGAATTTAGCGCGAAACTGAGGGACAGGAAGCCAAGCGTGGCAATCTATATTTTCCAGGCTATTTTCCACTTTTTCCATTTGCTGAACACTGCCTTCCTGCAGCCGATATCCTAAGAAAACGCAGCCACCCTTTCCAGCGTCATCTGGGGCGAGGAGTACAGCGCCCTGGATGTGGTGGCCAACTCCGCGGAGGAGGCCAACATCTGGGTCACCGGCCTCCGCGCTCTCACCTCCGGCAACTCTCGTTTGTCTCCCCGCCATATATGGTTTGCGAGAGGAGATGGAGTGATTGCAGCCAGCGCGAGCGGGAGCGGGGAAGCTGCACTGCGAGAGCGCTGGCTCGCCAGAGTTTTCCAGGAGGCCCTGGAGAAGGAGAAGGCAGCGAAGAGTTTGGCGGAGCGCGAAGTCCTGCGGCTGGTGAAAGCCATCGCACCGCGCATTGCCCAGGCCCGCATTGTGCAGAAGCTCAAGGCAAGCTGATTGAAAGAGGAGGTGGTGAGGAAATTGGATGGCTTGAAGGAGGTGGAGTCACGGAAGGAGGAGGCTGAGAGGGGTCGAGTGACTGAAGAGGAGTTTTCGGAGATGTATAAGGAGCTCTCCACACGCCCTGAACTATATTTCCTCATGGTACATCATCTTCCATTTTTGAAAATTCTTTCAGACAATTTTTGTTGCATAATGCTCATTCCATCATAATCTAAATTGGAAGGTCCGCTCTGCCAACAAGGACTACTTGAATGCTGCCGATCTGACCCTCTTCCTGGAGTCTGAGCAAGGGGTCCCTTCCTCCTTCTCTCCTCCACCCGGCTCTATGAGTCCCTGTATCCCTTAATTCAGATGCTGCTGCGACTAACACCAAGCAGGCCGAGGAGATCATACAAAGTTCAGCCCTAGTGGGGAGGATAAGAAGGCCGCTCTGATGACCATCAACGGCTGGCAACCTCCTCATGTCCGAGGACGCCGCCCTCTTCGACCCGCTGCACAAGAGCGTCTGTCAGGTGCCCCTCCCTCCTCTTTCAACCCTCAGTACCCCCTACCCCACCTCATAACCCCCTTCATCCCCCACCAGGACATGAGCCAGCCCTTCCCCCACTCCCTCATCGCCCCCAGCACCAACGCCCTTCCTCATGGAGGACCAGCTCAAGGGCCCGTCCTACACCATCAGCTCCTTCGCGCGCTTTCTGCAGAGAGAAAGGCGCCCGCCTCATCGATCGTTCGCTTCCCCCTGGGCCCCCAAATCACCCCCCAACACTCCTTCACACTTCCAGTGGACGTCTGGAGCAGTGGGGAGGAGCCGGGTGACATGGTCGTCACCCACGGCCACTCCTCCACCTCCCGCCTCCCCCTGGCCAAGGCGCTGGCGGCCATCCGCGACTTCGCCTTCTCCACCACTAGGTCTCTACCCATCGCCTATTCCAGGCCTCTGATTCATCAGATTCCCGACGAAAACCCCACTGAGCTCAGAGTGACCAACTCTGCCCAGTAGAACTTCAATCAGTGGGACTCCCCCCCTCACAGACCCTCGCTGGCAGAGGTCGACCTCTTCCCCACCTCTGCCTCAGATCATCGAGCTGGAGCAGCACCCCTGAGTCTGGCTGGGCAGCGGGAGCTGGTGCGTCAGTTGCGACACTCTCTAGGCGACCTGCTTCACATACCCGACCCAGCCTCTGCTCTCTCAGATCTACCCTTAACCTCTTCTGCCTCGCCCATCAAGTTCTATACTCCTGCTCAATTGCACCGTTCATTTCTCATCTGTTCCAGTGAAAGCAACGGCGGCCAGGAGCCAGGCGATTGGCCGGGCCCCGAAGCCCTCAAGCAGCGCATACTCATCCTGGTTTGTCATTGTGTTTTTCTCGCTTTACTTTCAAATATAGGCTGAAATTTTATTTTATTTTCTCGACTCCTTTCAAATATTGGCTGGAAATCTTGACTGCAGTCGAAAAAGCTGTGGCCAGAGCTTTAACCCGAACACGTTGAAGTGAGAGGCGAAAATGTGAGCGAGCGAGGACGAGGCAGGCCGAGACCAACAAGATCACTTGCAGAGCCACCCGGAAATCAACGCCCAGGCATCAATTCATGTGGCTTGAGCCCCATCGGCAAGCCAAATGTGGGTCTATTTTATTCGGAATTTTCTGATTGCCCTCGAGAGCAAAAAGTTGAGGAAATACATCTACTACTAGTGGAATCTGCTGCTTGGACAGTTGCATTTTGTTTTTGGCGCGCAGTTCAGTGTCTCTTTAAATGCACGCAAAAAAACAAAATACAAATGGCGCAGCAGATTCCACTAGTAGTAGATGTATTTACTTTGACTTTTTGTAATTACAATTTTTTTTTTTTTTTTTTTTTTTTAATAAAAAAATTTTTCCACTTTAATATAGTATAAAATATATAAATAAAATTTTTTTTAAATATATAAAAAATAAGTAAATAAAAATAAACTCATTGAAATAATATAACAAACATAAAAGAATCGAAAATATATTAAGATATTAATGGATAAAAAAATAAAAAATAAATAAAAAACTTAATTATGTAAAAAAAATAACAAAAGGAAAAAATTCGAAAATCAAAATACAATTCAAATTTATTGGCAAACTAGCAGTTTTTTTGTGAAAATTTCATGATATATGCTTAGGGCAATCGATTTTTGGTAGAAAAGAGCTCTAATTTTAACCTGCCGATGGTACCAGTTGTTTTTTAGACTTAAAGTATCCAAAATAAAAAATGATTGCCTAAGAAAAGTTTGAACCTCCCAGTTTCACCCAGCTGTTCATCCCGTAGAGCCACTACACCACAGATGCTTAATTGAAAACTTATGAATAAAAGTCAATACATGAGGCCCAAGGACCCGGGGGGAGGTTGTGGGGGAAGAAATAGAATACCTTCACTATCGTCCAGTTGAATAGATGCGGAGCAGAAGGGAGGGAGGAGAAGAAGAAGGAGGAATTCAGACAAATGGTTTTTTGCATTTTTCCCTTTAAAATAAAACGTTTTGTGCAAAACTCAAAAGATAAAATATAGTCAATTCGATGTTGCTCTTTCCAACGGTGAAAAAATTAGAGCGATTTGCATTTGAGACTTCTGTGACGAGCGGCAGCCTTATCAAAATTGAGATCTAGCAATGACCTCCAAAACATACACCTGGGTCGAAAAGAGGGGCTTGGCGCTGACACTTCGCTAAAGCTCCGTTCGCGCAAGCCCAATTAATTAATTTTAATTTCATAGTAAAAATTTTAATATTTCAATTTCGATTTCATTTTTAATATTTCAAAAAATCAGCTCTCACCGTCCTCTCTCCCAATTCCTCAATGAATCAAGGCGCTGCATGCTGGCCCGAGAGCTGAGCGATCTGGTGCCGCCCTTCCTCGTCTCCAGCTACGTCAAGGATCTCATGGACAGGGGCAAAAGTAGACTATGAGGCTCTCGAGAGGCTGAGGGGATGAGAGGGTTTATTTGCAGAAACGGGCTACTCGGAAGTGCAGAACCTGGGCGAAAGCCTTTGTCTTCGCCTCGGGCAGGCCTATCCGGAAGAGACGGCAGCCATGGCCTCAGCGGGCCTCTGCCGCGTCTACCCCAACGCCGTCCGCGTGGACTCTTCCAACCTCAATCCGCAGGTCTCCTTTTCTTCTCTTTGAGGATGGCTGTAATTATCTTCTCTGTCGCATTTGTTTTGCTGGTCTAAGGCTGTTGAAAAAGCGAGGGCCTGCAATGCCCCAACCAACAAGTGGTGCTACACTAACTGAGTGAAAATTAATGTTGACAGAGAATGCTTAGGACGATTATGAAATTGCATTTTAAAATAGACAAAGGAGCTATCAGCTTTTATAATACATAATAAATTCATTAATCTATGATTATAAACAAGCGATCCTCATGATGCTCTTTTTCCAATATAATTGACTGGGAGATGCTAAGAATGGAAGTTTGGCTAATTTTCTGCGATGCTCCAAGAAAGCAAGTTTTTGCAATTGCAGGAGTTCTGGAACTTCGGGATGCAGGCGGTGGGCCTGAACTTCCAAACACCCGGGCTCATGATGGACCTGGAGGACGGGAAGTTCAGCGCCAACGGCGCCGCCGGCTACGTCCTCAAGCCCTCCCTCATGCGCGACCCCCTCTCCCACTTCTCGCCCCGCGACAAACTCCCCTGCTCCGTCAGCCCTCAGATCCTCCACCTCAAAGTCCTCTCCTACCCTGAGAAGGGATTGGCAGCAATTTAGGCAGATTGAAGGTGATCTCTGGCTGGCAACTGGTGCGTCCCAGAGGATCCACAGCCAAAGGGGACTCCGCGGACCCCTATGTGGTGGTGGAGATCTTCGGGGTGCCGCCCGGAAGCTCCACGGAGGAGCGGGGACGAGGACTGTCAAGAACGACAGCCTCAATCCTACTTGGGACGAATCCTTCCAGTTTCAGGTGGCCATCCCAGAGGTGGCCATCCACAGGTATGCTCACAAAAACTTTTCCTTGCACCGGAAGAGGTAGGAAATATTCATTCTATACTTTTATGGCAGGTATATTCCAATCGAATGAAGACGTCTTTCTCAACACATGCCTTGGCAAAGAAGTTTTCATTCGATTTGAATATATGCCATATACCTGCCATAGAAGTATAGAATGAAGATTTCCTACCCCGCCCGAGCCAGCCTCCAGCCAATCTCTGCTTGAGGTTCCTCGTGCTGGACGACGACTACATCGAAGACGACTTCATCGGCCAGTACGCCATCCCTTCCGACTGCCTGCAAAGCAGTAGAGCCATCTAAAAGTATTTGAGAGCTCAAAGAACAATTAGATGCCCAAGGCTATCGACACATCACACTCCAGGACAATGAAGGCAAGGAGCCTGGCCGGCCAACTGCCGTGCTGCTCGTCCGCGTGGCCGTGACCAACAGAGCGCAGCGGCGGGAAGCCCCAGAAGCCCAGCATGTCCGTCAAACGCCGCGCCACCAAGCTCCAGACCAGGCTCCAAGATCGTAGCCGTCAAGTCACTCGACGAGCTCTTCAAGGTTCTTTGGCCCGCCACCACCTCCACCGCTCAGTTCATCAGCTTCTTGATCCTCTCAGACGGCAGCTGGGCCCATAACGGAGTCCCTGAGCCTCAAAAGCGCTGCTGAGGCCGCACTTACGGAGTGGGAAGAGCACTGTGGTCTGGCACCCACTGGTTACTCTACCTTTTCTTTTTGAGCATGTCTCGATCCCAAGTACTTCTGCCAGGAGAGCATCCGGCAAGGCCTCCGCATCCTCCAGACCAGGCTTCAGGCAGCAGCTACGCCTGCAGAGCTAGAGCTGGCTGCTGTGGCTGAGGCTCTACCCGAGGAAGCCCCAACGCCGCCCTCCATAGAGATCTGGCTGGATGAGCAGGGGGTTGCAGTTTCCATTCTTTCACTGGCTCTGCTAGACTGCCTCCTCTCCCCAGAACCCGCACGTGGAGGTCGGCAAGGCTCCACCGGAGCAAATCCGACGCTCCTTCGCGGCCCTCCAGGCGAACCTGCTGGACAAGAACGTCGGGGCACGCTCCAAGCTCCCCGAGCTCTCTGCCAGCGTTCATGGGCTTCCCTCAAATATCAGAGGACGATTCTAATATCAATAATCCCTTGGGATAGGACATAACTTTCCTATGCCCCGTCTCTTGGGATTATTGGTCTTGAGAATCACACTCAAGTGAGTGACTGAGAGAGGGCCAATTTGGACAACTGGAAGAGTGGGTGAGTGGGATCTGGGAGTGTGGACGAAGGAAATAGGCAGCGCCTGTGTGGAGGCAGGTCTTCGGGGGGCCAAGGCCACCAAAGCCAAATTTTGCCTGGAATCTGCGCCTGCTGAAGGGGCATCTGGAGCTGATGCACAAGATCCTCCAGGCCGCCCAGGCTCTGCTCTCACCAGGTGAGCCAAAATGCTGATTTAGTGAGGCTGGGGTATAGATTGAGGGGGTGAGGGCGGCGGCAGCAGCGAGAAGGAAATTGCGAATAATGACAACATTCTTTCTTCTATTCGTTTTTTTATGCCACCATCCAAAGTCGAGGTGAGACTGGACAGGAAAAAGATGAGGTCAGCATGTGAAGAGGGGCATAACAAGGACTAGCATGAATATAACAAGACTTAGCAAAAAAAAGGCTTGGTTTCAGGTGGTGGACAGTGGGTGACAGGTGCTTGGTGTTCTGAGGAGGAGTGCTCTGAACAGCCCTGTTTGCACACAGGCGCGTCCCACGCTTGCCACTGTCTAGACGAATATTTTGAGCATTTTGCCTTTTCATGTTTCTATTTTATTTTGAATAGTATTTACTGCTTTGACGGCAAGGAGACGTCAAAAGCAAATCCATGCCTTGAGCATTGTTGTATCCCGGTAAAAAATTTTCGATTTTTCAAAATTTTTTTACACTGTCTAGACTAACTGTGATGTATCAATAATCTTGCCAAAGAAGAGAGGTTCACACAAACTTGACCTCTGCCTATCCTTGTATTGCTTGCAGATTAGCTAGATGGATTTCGTTTAACATTGCATTCCTTTCTCATTCTTTCGATCTTGCTTTTATATGGTCAATTGTTCGGATAAGTGCAATGTTCGGGTCTTCCCACTGAGAACCGAATCTGAATGCTGGATAGATTAGGTGCTAACTAAAGCGAATGTTGATTAAAAATATGCTTTGTTCTGCAAAAACACACTTGAAACTAGTGTATTTACGGAACAGGAAAAGCTGGCCTTGGTTTTCAAAGCTTTTGGGTTTGTAAAGTGAAAATTTAGCAAAACAGGATGATATTGTTCTATCGCTAAGGCTTCCCACTCACAATGCCTCGAGGAAAGCGTTTGCCTGTTCCTTCTTCAACCCATATCAGATATTCAATGCGACTTGCATGCTTATAAAGTCGACATCATTTCAGAGGGCTAAATTATATCAGCTGTAAAAAGGGCTCCAAAATTCTAAATGAAAATGTAACACAAACCCCAACATGATAGAAGTTTCGTGATTTGATATAGCTTTAGGTAATTTCAGGAAAACAGCGGTGGTTGCGAATATTTGAGGTTCAGAGCATGACAAGCCTGAAACTTGTTTTAAACCCCCCCCCCCCTTTTTGCTGTTGTACATAGAAACGTTTTTCCAGTTTTATTCCATTATCCATCCATTCACCTGATATAAATGCCAATAATTCTAAATGCCTAATTTACCTTAGAAATCAATAAATGTCAGTGTTTTTATCAGCACAGTGACCTGTTAGCTTTCATTTCGCCTTTTTGCTTAACTTTTTTGTAGCAATGCTAATAATCTACCAGCTATTGAGCCTTGAAGTCTTCTTTGAAACCAAAATGATACTCGAAAAATGGCAAAATCCGCAAAAACAACAAATACGCAAAAGACCCGCAAACTGCGACGAAGACCAGACACATGAGCCTTATCACAGAAACTTGCTTCGACCAGCCCCAGCCAACAGTCTACAGCGGCTCCTGCTTCACCTCCACTTTCTCCACCTTCACCACTGCCAGGTCACTGCAACCAAATATATCCCAAACTGGCCAATGCCTCAAATTCATTCCTGCGCTCCACAAGGCTTAGGTTAAAGATTCAAACATAGTGACGCATTGGACGGTCTAAATTCCAGCAAACCTGATCAGACGAACAGAGCCCTGACGCACAGCCCGTCGGGCCAGAGCCAGAGCATCGGCAAGGCCTTGGCTGTCCTCCTCCTCCTCAGCCACCCTCGGCACCAGCTCCATGCCGAAACGCCCCGACAGCCCTTTCAGACGCTCCAGGAGCGGCCACATCTTGGACGCCTTGCTGCCCGGCACGTAGCCAGCGTAGGCCTGGAGTGCTCTGGCGATTGGGGAAGGGGAGAAGGGAGGAAAGAAGGAGGAAGAGACCTTGACGAAGGGAGCGTCGTTGGTGCAGATTTTTACCTGCCCTCGCTTAGGCCCAGAGAATGCAAGTACTCCAGCACCTCAAGCAAATGTTAGCAAATGAATGGGGCTGTGAAAAGTGAGGAATATCGTGAAATAGCACCATATAATCGTTTGCATCGCCCCACGTCAATATCTTCGAAACATTCAAATTTGGTTGTTTCGGTACTCTTGATATATATTTTCCTTGTTTTTGCCAATTTATGAAAAAGAGATGAAGATAAATGGCGCAGGCGACCTCAACAAGGGCAGCGGCGATGTAGCGACGGCTGCTGACGATGGACTTGCCCTCGGCGCCCGGGGGATTGGCAGTCTAGGAGGAGGAGATGCGGAGAGATTGAGGGAAGGCTATGAAAGGTAGGTGAACGGTTTCGGCCATGTTGAGAGGGTGCTGGGGGCCGATGGAGAGGCCGAAGGCGAAACGGCCGCCCTTCACGCCCTGCACACAGCCCAGGTACATCGACGGACAGGCTGGCAGGGCGTTGAGCGCCGATTCCCTCAAGAAGATCCCTTCTTGCTGGCAGACAACAGAAACTTTATTGAGGCATAAAGGTGATCAAATGGGCTACTTGTGAGCTCTGGCCGAAGCCAGTTGATGGGCAACGGTAGTTGGACTCTGCTGAAGCTGACTAGGCTGGACAGGGGTCGTCGGCTGCTGTGTGGACGTTTTCTCCTGCTCCGTTGGCGGCTGAGCCAGTCGGCCTTTCTGAAAAAGCCGAAGCTGCTGGAGTGGGAAATGTGAGAAGAGTAGGGTTGCCTTGGCCGGAGGCGGGGCTGAGGCAGGCGCGGGGAGGGGTGTTGAAGCCGGGGGAGGGCAGGCGGACTGCAGGAAGGCCAGGTCCTCTCTGACAAAAGGTCCGTGAATGCGGGTGGCTGGGGGTAGTAGAGAATCTGGCACCGGGTGCCTAGGTGCCAGTCGATGCTGGAGCAGGAGCGGCTTTGTGTGAGGCGAGCAAAGGCAGCGGTGGTGCAGGGCAGGTGGCGGACAGCTTTTGAGGGCAGGCTATTGCTGTCCAGGGGAATCTTCAGCTTCCACAGGTGACCCACCTGGGTCCTTCGCACCTTCACCGCTTCAATGCCACTGCCTTTTCCAGGTCGTAGAAGGTGGACCAAGCGTCGGATGAACGGAGGTCAAAGATGCAGCAGCAGATGATTAGGGCGGCGGGGGAGGCAGGCAGGGAGGGGGCGTCCACACCCGTGGCGGGAGCGGGTGGGGGTGGGACGGGCTCACACCCAACGAGAGCAGCAGCAGACTTGTGGTGAGTCAGGAGGGGTGAGTGTCAGCTAGGAGGAGGGTTTGTGAGGTAATAGCCCAGGCACCTGCTCCCGCGGCAGGGG
Source organism: Ptycholaimellus sp. GST1_10 (assembly GCA_030248095.1). Classification (NCBI taxonomy): domain Eukaryota; kingdom Metazoa; phylum Nematoda; class Chromadorea; order Chromadorida; family Chromadoridae; genus Ptycholaimellus; species Ptycholaimellus sp. GST1_10. The sequence goes on from JASANA010005477.1 coordinate 9,250, forward strand.
GTAGAAGGGGAGGTTGAGGAGGCGGGGCTGGGTGTCGCCGATCTTTTGCAGCGCCAGACAGAGTCGTCGCTGCTCCTCCACACTGCCGGGCAGACAGCCGAGGCGGAGCAGGAAACTCGGCCCCTCAACTTTCCCCGTCTCTTCGTCCCTTTTGCGACCCTGTTCCTGGACAGAAATGGATGATGAAGGCTGACAAGGAAGGTGACAGCACCTTTGCGGTCTGCTGACCTATGGTGGAGGGTTGGCGAGGGGAATTGTCGGAGGTATCGTTGGCAGCCTGAATTCTGAAGAGATCAGGACATAGCATTGGCCTTGAAGCATCACCTGGGACGCGGGACCTGAGCCGTTGGCCAGCTGCGGGAAGACGGACTGCAGAAAGGCGATGTTCTTGCTGAAAGGAAAAGCAGTGGCTGGCAGATGTAGGGGGCGAGGCTGTAAAGAGACCGATGCTCGCTGAACCAGTAGAGCCGGGGGTTGTCGTGGCACTGGAGAAGGCGAGTCAGAGCGAGGCTGGTGCTGGGCAGGACCGGGTCCACTGAGACCGCCGCCGGTGCACTGGTCAAGGCCTTGCTAAGTCCAAGCAGCTGGGAGTACAAGGAACTGAGGCTCTGCCTGTCTGCAAGCTCAATGGCCTCATTCGACCTCAGAAGGCCAGAAAAGGGGGCGGGGAAACTGAGGACGGGGAAGGAGAAACGGATGAAGAGCTCGGCAACGGAGCGAGGGAGCAGGGCAGAGACCTCCTTCAGGCCGGCTGCTATGACCTCGTCGAATAGGGCCCTCGGCCTCGGCCGACCCTGGGGAGTCTGTAGGAGAATGGATGCTAGATTGAAAAGCGGTCTTTGTCACGGCTCCTGTTAAACCTGTTCCTGAGGGCTAGGGCGAAGGCAGAGGAGTCGAGGCTGTGTCTGGGTAGAGGAAGGCTCTATCAGAGCCAGATAGAGCCGTAGTTGGTCGTCTTTGCTGTCGGCCAGACAGGCTAGACGGAGCAGAAAGCTGGGCCCCACGAATTCGGCCATGTTTTCGTCCCCTCCGAGTTCGGCATGCTTGCAAGGCGCCTGCGACAAGGTCTAGACTGAGTCAGTCTAAGGAAGATGCTCCAAAGGGAAGACCTCTGCACTCTGGCTTCTGGTGGAGGGTTGGCGTGGCAACTTGTTTGAGCGAGGGCTGGCGACCTGATAATTCGAGAATTTGGCGCATCATTTGCGTTGGTGTGGACGAGTCACCTGGGAAGCGTTTTCATCTCGGCCTCTGGGCACTTTCGCCATCTTCTGGTGCCCTCCTTTGACCTGCAATTCCATCCTAAGCTCAAATTTGAAACAAAAAGGCTTGGCAATCGGCAAGGTGCCAACGCTGGACGGAGTAGAAGATGGCGAGGAAAGCAGAGGGGAGCTGGAGCGGAGTCGTTTTCGCCCTCGGCGAGGGTTGGGGCTGGGGGTTTGCTCTTCGAACTCCTGCGAGGTGAAACCAGTTAATTTGAAGCAAGGATAGATGAAAGGAGCTAACGAATTGGCAGGGCTTGCACTGTCGGTATAGCTGGGGCCGCAGCTTATCCATCCTCTTCTGTTTGGAAGAGGAGTTCACCTCATCTACGCCCTGTAAAATCTGGGGCATAAATTGCAGCAGTCATTGTCATGGAAAAAAGAAGAAAAGCGAACGAGTCTGTTTGGCTTCGCTGGGAAGGAGCGGAGGGAGTAGGTGCTGGCAAGATCCGTGAACTGTGGCTTCCGCCCCGTGTATCGCATTTTTAAGCACCTCATTTGAGACTTATGCGTCTGCGAAAATTGCGTCAAGTCTTGGGCAGTGTGTATGCAGTGGAATGCCAATAAATTATGCAATTTTCGGTCTCCCGCTGGTGAACATAAAATTATCTAGTTTATAAAAAAGCAAGGAAGTTTAGGATCAAAAGTAACGGAAAATTTGGCATGTAAAATTTGAAATTACTCGCTATCGCCAGCACTTGTTAAAAAAATTCTTCTTGTTTCTAAAAAGTGCTAGAAACTGCGCAATCAAAACTGCGCAGTTTCATTGCAAACAGGCGATTCCATCAATTTAGCGAAATTGGATGGTTTTAGGGTGCGAATATGTTGGCCACAAATATACCTCACAAAACAAGTATATGGCGCAAAGCGCAATAGGTGACCGCGGAGCGCATCCTTTATATGATATTTATATGATACTTATATATGATACTATATGATTATATGCAACTCAAAAATCAAGTCCGTGGTTTCTCAACCAATTTCAAAAGTAAGCACAGATTTAGAATCGACATATAAGGCTAGTGAACAAAAAATCAACTCTTCTGTGCAATTCTCAAGACTTCAGGTACTACAGTGCAAAAACCGCATATTGCAATTTTCCAACTTTCTACCCAGAAAAGTAATGGTTTAAATGCTTCGGGACCAGTTCCACCCCTCCAGATATTCTTAAAATTTAATTACCTATATGCAAAAAAAAGTGTGTCCAAATCCATTGAGAAATCGCCATTTCTCAACATACCCCATTTTTTAAAATTTCTACCCAAAAAAAGTTATGTTTCTTATGCTCCGGGACCAGTTTCACCCTCCAGATCTTCCTAAAATGTTATTACCTTTAAGCAAAAAAAAAGTTTGTCCAAATCCGTTGAGAATTCGCCATTTCTCAACATACCCCATTTTTCAAACTTTCTACCCAAAAAAGTAATGTTTTAAATGCTCCGGGACAAGTTCCACCCCTCCAGATCTTCCTAAAATGTTATTACCTTTCAGCAAAAAAAAAGTTTGTCCAAATCCGTTGAGAATCCGCCATTTCTCAACATACCCCATTTTTCAAAAGTTCTACCCAAAAAAGTAATGTTTCAAATGCTCCGGGATCAGTTCCACCCCTCCAGATCTTCTTAAAATATTATTACCTTTCAGGGAAAAAAAAGTTTGTCAAAATCCGTTGAGAATTGAGCATTTTACAGCATACCCCATTTTTCAACCTTTCTACCCAAAAAAGTAATGTTTCAAATGCTCGGGGACCGCTTCCTACCGGCGATATCTTACTAAAACATTATTACCTTTCAGGAAAAAAAAAGTTTGTCCAAATCCGTTGAGAATTCGCCCGTGTACAGCATTTCCAGACATATATACATATATATATATGAGGACAAAAGTTCAGTAACCTCTATAGACCGCGGAGCGGCCCTTCAGGCCGCTCCGCGGTCAAAAACCAGCTGCTCTTGTTCTATTCATCTTCGCTCGCGACTTGAGCCTTGAACATGTTTCTTCAGCACTTCTACCTTTTTTCAGAAAACGGAGTATTTTTATAGGTTCTCCTATCTCCCTTGGAGCAGAACAGCAGGCCAAAAGCCATAGGCCTCGTGGTCAATACCAACCAGCATGACGAACTCTTCTTCATGGAGTTTCAAAAGTGGAAGTTCTCTTTTCTCCAAAGCGCAACCATCTTTCTTTAACCAAGCTTTCTGCCTCAAATGCAGAGCCCACCGAAGCTGATCACTACTTTCCCGGCGCATTCAGCTGGTCACTAGTCGGATCCTCAACGTGGACATCATCACGGAGAAACTGCCTATATACCTATAGCCTCCAGCATCCTTGTCCACAGAGCACATGGAAGCTTCATCCATCGGTTGCTCTTTTAGACCTCTTTCATGTAGGCCATTCTAGAGCATTTGTGTAGCGTGGGAAGTGCAGTGTGATTGGCAGGCGCTGAAGTGGGAGAAAAGGACGCGGAAAAGGCTGCTGGGAAGCTGGCCGATGAGGAGGCTTCTTCCAGTTCCAAAAGCGCCGTCACCCTCAGCGCCAGGCTCGAGGCTCTGCCTGGCGTCAGGTCCGCTGATGGACTGGTTTTCTTTTCCATCCTCCATCTTCAGTTGAGCTATGTTTGAGGAGCTGATGAAGCGGCTGCGCAAAGTTTGTCAGCTGCAGCCTGGAGCTTGCGAAAGCCGATTCGAAAAACTGATTGCATTTTACCGCAACGATTTCAGCTAGTTGCAGTGTTCATTTTGGATCGGTTATTTCTTTGTCAAGTGGGGAGTGAAGTGAAGGCAAAGTGGGAAATTGAAGAAGGACGACATAGCCAAGATTTGCAAGCAATTGATGGTCATTTTTGGGAGTGATAAATAATGTGTATGTGAGGAAGAGGCAGCATTTGTGAGAAGACCAATGAGCAAACATACTTCAGGGCTCCGAACCCTTTTACTTTATGGAGATGTTGATCTATTTTATGGTTTCAAGTGGGCCTTTACGATAAAATATGTAAAGCTTACTTCATCGAAAAGGCTTAAATTTAAATAAAAGTTCGCAGCTGTAAAAACATTTCCGCAAGCTAGTTCGTTTTGTGGTAGTCGGAATTTCAACTGAGGTTTTTTCAATCAAGCAGATATCTAACTATAGCTAATGACCTATTTACTTAGGTTTTGTTGTTTGTATGTTTGTAGTTGTTCCTGCCCCTGCCGACGATCCGAAAACGGCTGCCAAACACGGTGGTTTCTATCAGCGCAGGGGAGGAAAATGGGCAGGTTGATAAGACGGTGAGGCTGGTGGAAAAGGAGAAGTTGAGGACGCAGGGAGAGTAGTTGATGAAGCTAGACTAGGAACCTGGTCATTCATGGCCGCCACCTCCTTCAAAAACGCCCTCCTTGCAGATCGAACCTATCCGCTCTCCGCTTTTTCTTTCCTTGCCTCCACCTGGCCTTACCGAAACACCCTAATTTGAACAGACTTCCGTAAAAATTGCTCATAGGTGGTGGGGAGGCGTTTTAAGACTGGAGTCTGGCGGTTGATGAAAGGCGACCTAAACCATCTCAACCGATTTTCACTTTGCATAACACCATTTCCATGTGAATCTTCTTCTCAGCAGAATCTGGCCAAATCTGTCTTAATAGTTAATAACAGTAGCGGCCAAATCTGTCTTAACAGAAACAAAGTGCCAATTTGGATTTGTCACGATGAACAGGTGTGTTTCGGATTGAGCCGAGATCCCGATGCCCCAGCTCTTGTAGGTCAGATTGAGTAGGCTTAGTCATAGAAGACTAACTCTGACGATTTGGTAGAAACCGATGCAGACACTGAGTGCTGACGTAGTTGACGGATTGAGGATTGCATCAGATCGCACAAACGATAGAGTGCTGACAACTTAGCAGTCTAATGCTTAGACTTGGACGCCAGTAAGAATTTTAAATTAATTTTCAGTTTCGCGATGAATTCGTTTGATTCTGGCGAATGTGTGCAATGTTTCACAGAAATATATAGTCAAGCTTTCAAACTTTTCTGATTGAAGACATCCAACTACGCACAGCACCTAAAAAAGTTTGTTGCTCGTGGGGGGAGGGATCTTTTTCACTTTCACGTTTTTGGAAGCCTGAATTTTAAATTCAGGCTCATAAAAGCCTCATGGCATTGGGCTGGCGCGAACGGAGCTTTAGCGGAGTGTCAGCGCCCAGCCCCTCTTTTCGACCTAGGTGTACGTTTAAGGGGTTATTGCTAGATCTCAATTTTGATAAGGCTGCTGCTCGTCAAAGAAAGCTCCAATCATTTTAATTCTTTTTGCAATGGAAAGAGCAACATCGAATTGACTATAGTTTATCTTTTGACTTTTGCCCAAAACTATTTGTTTTAATATGAAAAATGCAAAAAACCATTTGTCCGAACTCCGACTCCTCCTCCTCCTCCTCCTCCTCCTCCTCCTCCTCCTCCTCCTCCTCCTCCTCCTCCTTCTTCTTCTCCGCATCTATTCAATGGACGATAGTAGGTATTCATTTCTTCCCCCACAACCCTTCCCTGGGTCCTTGAGCCTCATGTATTGACTTTTATTCATAAGTCTTCAGTTAAACAGCTATGCATATGCATCCATGGTGTAGTGGTCTATGCGATTAACCAGCTGGGGCAACCTGGGAGGTTCGAATCCTTCTTAGGCAATCATTTTTTTTTGGAAACTTTAAGTTGAAAAAACAACTGGTACCATTGGCAGGTCAAAATTAGAGCTATTCTCCCAACAATCGATTGCCCTACTCATATATCATGAAAATATCACAAAAATTTGTTAGGGTGCCCATAAATTTGAATTGTATTTTTGATTTTCGAATTTTTTTTGTTATATTTTTTAAATAATTAAATAAAAACAAAATATTTTTTATTTTTTTATCCATTAATATCTAAATATATTTTCGATTGTTTTATGTTTGTTTTATTTTTTCAATGAGTTTATTTTTATTTATTTATTTTTCATATATTTAAAAAAAATTTTTTTTATACATTTTATATTATATTAAAAGTGGAAGAAATAACTGGTACCATCGGCAAGCCAAATGTGGGTCTCTTTTCTCCAAATTTTGTAATTGCCTCGAGCAAAAAGTCAAGGAAATACATCTACTACTAGTGGAATCTGCTGCGTCATCTGTATTTTGTTTTTGGCGCGCATGGAAAGAGACACTGAACTGCGCGCCAAAAACAAAATGCAACTGTCCAAGCAGATTCCACTAGTAGTAGATGTATTTCCTTGACTTTTTGCTCGAGGCAATTACAAAATTTGGAGAAAAGAGACCCACATTTGGCTTGCCGATGGTACCAGTTATAGCTTATTTCGGAAAGAAATGAATGCTTGCATTTCTATCCGATTTTATCCTCGATTGCGTCGGCCTGCACTTGTCTTCCTCTTCCCTTCAACCAAGTGTATCCTACCTTCTCGAGCTTCCAGCAATTGAGATTGAATGATTGATCTGCTCCTGTTGGAGTGAATGCTGAAAAGGCAGACAGGTTGGCTGGAGATGAAGCCAACGTCGTCAAGCCAGGCCCGCTACTCTGCCTCCTCCTCACCTTCACCTCGCACCGTAGAGCACATTCTTTGCCTTGTGCCTAAGTGGAGGATAGGAAAAGCGTCCTTGGTGGCGGTGTCCCTCTCACACTCCAGCCAGTTCATCCTGGCTATTCTGCAACGCCAACCTCTTCTTGCTCGACAGCATCGCCCTCATTGCCGTTTTCGACGTCATCCTCCCCTCTAACATATTGCCTTTCAGCACCTCGGACACCACTCGTACTTACTCTCTTCGCATCACATCCGAAGGTTCCCGACAATTGGAACATCTAAATGGAATCTTAGCACTCATTTGACTTTGGTTCGTTTGATGTCTTCCAATTGCTGTGCAGCAAAGGTGACAGTGTATGACGCTAGGCAAAATGAAAAATGTAAGGTTGATAAAAGCACGCTTCTGCTCATAAGTACGATGCAGGTCGTACTGACAAGGAAAATTACACCATTAGAGACAAAATGCTCACTAAACAAACCTAAAGTAAACTATAACTGGTACCATCGGCAAGCCAAATGTAGGTCTCTTTTTTCCAAATTTTGTAATTGCCTTGAGCAAAAAGTCAAGGAAATACATTATGGGTTAGTGGAATCTGCTGCTTGGACAGTTGCATTTTGTTTTTGGCGCGCAGTTCAGTGTCTCTTTCCATGCGCGCCAAAAACAAAATGCAGATGACGCAGCAGATTCCACTAGTAGTAGATGTATTTCCTTGACTTTTTGCTCGAGGCAATTACAAAATTTGGAGAAAAGAGACCTACATTTGGCTTGCCGATGGTACCAGTTATTTCTTCCACTTTTAATATATTATAGTAGAAAATGTATAAATATTTATTTTATTTTATAATTTATGAAAAATAATTAAATAAAAAATAAACTCATTAAAAAATATAACAAAAAGAAAAGAATCGAAAATGTTAAATACCATGCAATTTTTCGGCAAACTGACATAACCTTTTTTTGTGACATTTTCAAGGCTTTTACTTAGGGCAATCGATTTTTCGGAGAAGAAAGAGCTTTACTTTTGGCCTACCGAAGGTACCAAGTTTTCTCCAACTTTAAACACAAAAATAAAAATGAATGCCTGAGATGGAATCGAACCTACTAGGCCCATACACCTATCCCAACGCTTACACCACTACACCACAGGTGCACATGGCTCCTCCGTTTTACTTAAGACTTATGAATAAATAATTTCATGAGGCCCAGGGACCCGGGGAGGGGAAGTGGGGGGAAGAAATGAATACCTACTTTCATTTCAAGAATAGATGCGGAGGAGAAGGAGAAGGAGGTAGGAGGAGAAGAGGAGGAGGAGGAGGACGAGGAGGAGGAGGGGGGAGTTCGGACAAATGGTTTTGAGTGCATTTTTCATATTAAAGCAACTTTTTGATGAATTCTCGCGAGTTTTGTTCAATTAGATGATGCTCTTTCTAGTGGAAGAAGAATCATAGCGATAGGATTTTTCTGTGAAGAGCAAGAGTCTTATCTTTTTAAGATCTAGCAATAACCCTTAAAACGTACATCTGGGTCAAAAAGAGATGCTGGGCATTGACAGTTCGCTAAAGCTCCGTTTGTGCCAGCCCAATGCCATGAGGCTTTTATGAGCCTGAATTTAAAATTCAGGCTTCCAAAAAACGTGAAGGTTAAAAAGATCCCTCCCCCCACGAGCAACAAACTTTTTTAGGTGCTGTGCGTTAGTTGGATGTCTTCAATCAGAAAAGTTTGAAAGCTTAATTTTATATATTTCTGTGAAACATTGCACACATTCGCCAGAATCAAACGAATTCATCGCGAAACTGAAAATTAATTTAAAATTCTTACTGGCGTCCAAGCTCAAGCATTAGACTGCTAAGTTGTCAGCACTCAATCGTTTGTGCGATCCTGATGCAATCCTGAATCCGTCAACTACGTCAGCACTCAGTGTCTGCATTCGGTCTTCACCAAATCGTCAGAGTTAGTCTTCTATGAATAAGCCTACTCAATCTGACCTCTACAAGAGCTGGGGCATCGGGATCTCGGCTCAATCCGAAACACACCTGTTTATCGTGACAAATCCAAATTGGCACTTTGTTTCTGTTAAGACAGATTTGGCCGCTACTGTTATTAACTATTAAGACAGATTTGGCCAGATTCTGCTGAGAAGAAGATTCACATGGAAATGGTGTTATGCAAAGTGAAAATCGGTTCGAGTTGGTTTGAGGTCGCCTTTCATCAACCGCCAGACTCCAGTCTTAAAACGCCTCCCCACCACCTATGAGCAATTTTTACGAAAGTCTGTTCAAATTAGGTGTTTGGGTAAGGCCGAGGTGGAGGCAAGGAAAGAAAAAGCGGAGAGCGGATAGGTTCGACTCTGCAAGGAGGGCGTTTTTGAAGGAGGTGGCGGCCATGAATGACCAGGTTCCTAGTCTAGCTTCATCAACTACTTCTCCTGCGTCCTCAACTTCTCCTTTTTCCACCAGCCTCACCGTCTTATCAACCTGCCCATTTTCCTCCCCTGCGCCTGATAGAAACCACCGTGTTTGGCAGCCGTTTTCGGATCGTCGGCAGGGGCAGGAACAACTACAAACATACAAACAACAAAACCTAAGTAAATAGGTCATTAGCTATAGTTAGATACTCTGCTTCATTGAAAAAACCTAGTTGAAATTCCGACTACCACAAAACGAACTAGCTTGCGGAAATGTTTTTACAGCTGCGAACTTTTATTTAAATTTAAGCCTTTTCGAAGAGGTAAGCTTTATCTTATCGTAAAGACCCACTTGAAACCTTAAAATAGATCAACATGTTTATAAAGAAAAGCGTTCGGAGCCCTGAAGTATAATTGCTCATTGGTCTTCTCACAAATGCTGCCTCTTGTCTCGTACACACATTATTTATCACTCCCAAAAATGACCATCAACTGCTTGCAAATCTTGACTATGCCGTCTTTCTCCACTTTACCTTCACTTCACTTCACCAAGAAATAACCGATCAAAAATGAACACTGGAACTAGCTGAAATCTTTGCGTAAAAATTCAATCAGCTCGGCGAATCGGCATTCGCAAGCTCCAGGCTGCAGCTGACAGACTTTGCGCAACGAACCGCACTGCCTCCTCATCAGCTCCTCAAACATAGCTCAACTGAAGATGGAGGATGGAAAAGAAAAGCAGTCGATCAGCGGACCTGAGGCCGGGCAGAGCCTCGAGCATGGCGCTGAGGGTGACGGCGCTTTTGGAGCTGGACGCAGCCTCTTCGTCGGACAGCCTCTTTCCCGGCAGCCTTTTCCGCGTCTGGCTCCGCTTTCAGCTCCTGCCAATCACACTGCACTTTCCACGCTGCACAAATGCTCTAGAATGGCCTTCATGAAAGAGGTCTACAAGAGCAACCGATGGATGAAGCTTCGATGTGCTCTTTAGACAAGGATGCTGGAGGCTATAGGACAGAGGCAGCTTTCTCCGCGATGATGTCCACGTCAAGGATCCGACTAGTGACCAGCTGAATGCCACCGGAGAAGTAGTGATCAGCTTCGGGTGGGCTTGGATTTGAGGCAGAAAGCTCTTGGTTTAAGAAAAGAATGGTTGCGCTTTGGAGAAAGAGAACTTCCAACTTCTGAAACTCCATGAAGAAGAGTCCTTCGTGATGCTGTTTGGTATCGACCACGAGGCCTATGGGCGCTTCTGTGCGTGCTGTTCAATTTCAAAGGGAGATATAGGAGAAACCTACAAAAATATCGGTTTTTCTGAAAAAAAAAGGTGAAAGTGCTGAAGAAACATGTTCAAGGCTCAAAGTTGTGAGCGAAGATGGAATAAACAAGAGCAGCTGGTTTTACCTGCGGAGTTGCCCGAAGGGCCGCTCCGCGGTCTATAGAGGTTACTGCACTTTTGTCCTGATATATATGTATATATATATATGCTCTGGAAATGCTGTACACGGGCGAATTCTCAACGGATTTGGACAAACTTTTTTTTTTCCTGAAAGGTAATAATGCTTTTTTAGCAAGATATTGCCTGTAAAGGAAGCGGTCCTTTCCGAGCATTTGAAACATTACTTTTTTGGGAAGAAAAGGTTTAAAAAATGGGTACGCTGTAAAATGCTCAATTCTCAACCGGATTTTGACAGTATTTTTTCTCCCCTGAAAGGTAATAATATTTTAAGAAGATCTGGAGGGGTGGAACTTATCTGGAGCATTTGAAACATCTACTTTTTTGGGTAGAACTTTTGAAAATGGGGTATGTTGAGAAATGGCGGATTCTCAACCGGATTTGGAACAAACTTTTTTTTGCTGAAAGGTAATAACATTTTAGGAAGATCTGGAAGGGTGGAACTTGTTCCCGGAGCATTGTAAAACATTACTTTTTTGGTAGAAAGTTTGAAAAATGGGGGTATGTTGAAGAAATGGCGAATTCTCAAACGTATTTGGACAAACTTTTTTTTTTGCTTAAAGGTAATAACATTTTAGGAAGATCTGGAGGGGCTAAAACTGGTCCCGGAGCATAAGAAACATAACTTTTTTTGGGTAGAAATTTTAAAAAATGGGTATGTTGAGAAATGGCGACTTCTCAACGGATTTGGACACACTTTTTTTTGTAATATATATAGGTAATTAAATTTTAAGAATATCTGTAGGGTAAAACTGGTCCCGAAGCATTTAAACCATTACTTTTTTGGGTAGAAAGTTGGAAAATTGCAATATGCGATTTTTGCACTGTAGTACCTAAGTCTTGAGAATTGCACAGAAGAGTTGATTTTTTCGTTCACTAGCCTTATATGTCGATTCTAAATCTGTGCTTACTTTTGAAAATTGGTTGAGAAACCACGGACTTGATTTTTTGAGTTACATATAATCATATAGTATCATATATAAGTATCATATAAATATCATATAAAGGATGCGCTCGCGGTCACCTATTGCGCTTTGCGCCATATACTCGTTTTGTGAGGCAGATTTGTGGGCCAATATTGACCCTAAAAACCATCCAATTTCGTGAATTTGATGGAATCGCTGCTTTGCAATGGTAACGGCGAATTCCACCGGCGCAAGTCCAGCACTTCAGAAACAAGAAGAATTTTTTTAACAAGTGCTGGCGATAGCGAGTAATTTCAAATTTGACATGCCAAATTTTCCGTTACTTTTGATCCCAAACTCCTCGCTTTTTTATAAACTAGATAATTTTATGTTCACCAGCGGAGACCGAAAATTGCATACTATTGGCATTCCACTCATACACATGGCCCAAGACTCTGACGCAATATTTTCGCAGACGCATAAGTCTCAAATGAGGTGCTTAAAAATGCGATACACGGGCGGAAGCCACAGTTCACGGACTTGTCTAGCAATTACTCCCTCCGCTCTTCCCAGCCAAGCCAAAAAGATACTGTTGCTTCTTCTTCTTTTTCCATGACAATGACTGCTGCAAATTTATGCCGAGATTTTACAGGGCGTAGATGAGGTGAAACTCCTCTTCCAAACAGAAGAGGATGGGATAAGCTGCGGCCCCAGCTATACCGACAGTGCAAGCCCTGCCAATTCGTTAGCTCCTTTCATCTATCCTTGCTTTAGTTTAACTGGTTTCACCTCGCAGGAGTTTGAAGAGCAAACCCCCAGCCCCAACCCCTTGCTGAGGGCGAAAACTACTCTGCTCCAGCTCCCCTCTTGCTCTTTCCTCGCCATCTTCTACTCCGTCCAGTGTTGGCACCTTGCCGATTGCCAAGCCTTTTTGTTTCAAATTTGAGCTTAGGATGAAATTGCAGGTCAAAGGAGGGCACCAGAAGATGGCGAAGTGCCCAGAGGCCGAGATGAAAACGCTTCCCAGGCGACTCGTCCACACCAACGCAAATCATGTGCCAAATTCTCGAATTATCAGGTCGCCAGCCCTCGCTCAAACAAGTTGCCACGCCAACCCTCCACCAGAAGCCAGAGTGGAGAGGTCTTCCCTTTTGGAGCATCTTCCTCAGACCGACTCAGTCTAGACCTTGTCGCAGGTGCTCTGCAAGCATGCCGAACTCGGAGGGGGACGAAACATGGCCGAATTCGTGGGGCCCAGCTTTCGCTCTCGTCTAGCCCGTCTGGCCGACAGCAAAGACGACCAACTACGGGCTCTATCTGGCCTCTGATAGAGCCTTCCCTCTACCCAGACACAGCCTCGACTCCTCTGCCTTCTGCCTAGCCCTCAGGAACAGGTTTAACAGGAGCCGTGACAAAGACCGCTTTTCAATCCAGCATCCATTCTCCTACAGACTCCCCAGAATCGGCCGAGGCCCAGGGCCCTATTCGACGAGGTCATAGCAGCCGGCCTGAGGAGGTCTCTGCCCTGCTCCCCTCGCTCCGTTGCCGAGCTCTTCATCCGTTCCTCCTTCCCCGTCCTCAGTTTCCCCGCCCCCTTTTCTGGCCTTCTTAGGTCGAATGAGGCCATTGAGCTTGCAGACAGGCAGAGCCTCAGTTCCTTGGTACTCCCAGCTGCTTGGACTTAGCAAGGCCTTGACCAGTGCACCGGCGGTGGTCTCCGAGTGGACCCTGTCCTGCCCAGCACCAGTCTCCGCTTCCGACTCGCCTTCTCCAGTGCCACGATAACCCCCTGCTCTACTGGTTCAGCGAGCATCGGTCTCTCTACAGCCTCGCTCCCTACATCTGCCAGCCACCCTGTTTCCTTTCAGCAAGAACATCGCCTTTCCGCAGTCCGTCTTCCCGCAGCTGGCGAATGGCTGAGGTCCCGCGTCCCAGGTGATGCTTCAAGGCCAATGCTATGCTCCGGATCTCTTTCAGAATTCAGGCTGCCAACGACACCTCCGACAATTCCCCTCGCCAACCCTCCACCATAGGTCAGCAGACCGCAAAGGTGCTGTCACCTTCCTTGTCAGCCTTCATCATCCATTTCTGTCCAGGAACAGGGTCGCAAAAGGGACGAAGAGACGGGGAAAGTTGAGGGGCCGAGTTTCCTGCTCCGCCTCGGCTGTCTGCCCGGCAGTGTGGAGGAGCAGCGACGACTCTGTCTGGCGCTGCAAAAGATCGGCGACACCCAGCCCCGCCTCCTCAACCTCCCCTTCTACCCCCTGCCGCGGGAGCAGGTGCCTGGGCTATTACCTCACAAACCCTCCTCCTAGCTGACACTCACCTCACAAGCCAACTGTTGCAGTCCTTGGATCGGCTGAAGGCCTATTTCGACCTGGCACTGGCCACAGGTCTGGAGAAGCTCGCTGCCTTGCTGCCAGCCTCCGTGGCCGAAATCGACATCTGCTGCTGCATCTTTGACCTCCGTTCATCCGACGCTTGGTCCACCTTCTACGACCTGGAAAAGGCAGTGGCATTGAAGCGGTGAAGGTGCGAAGGACCCAGGTGGGTCACCTGTGGAAGCTGAAGATTCCCCTGGACAGCAATAGCCTGCCCTCAAAAGCTGTCCGCCACCTGCCCTGCACCACCGCTGCCTTTGCTCGCCTCACACAAAGCCGCTCCTGCTCCAGCATCGACTACTAGGCACCCGGTGCCAGATTCTCGACGACCCCCAGCCACCCGCATTCACGGACCTTTTGTCAGAGAGGACCTGGCCTTCCTGCAGTCCGCCTGCCCTCCCCCGGCTTCAACACCCCTCCCCGCGCCTGCCTCAGCCCCGCCTCCGGCCAAGGCAACCCTACTCTTCTCACATTTCCCACTCCAGCAGCTTCGGCTTTTTCAGAAAGGCCGACTGGCTCAGCCGCCAACGGAGCAGGAGAGAAACGTTCTCACACAGCAGCCGACGACCCCTGTCCAGCCTAGTCAGCTTCAGCAGAGTCCAACTACCGTTGCCCATCAACTGGCTTCGGCCAGAGCTCACAAGTAGCCCATTTGATCACCTTTATGCCTCAATAAAGTTTCTGTTGTCTGCCAGCAAGAAGGGATCTTCTTGAGGGAATCGGCGCTCAACGCCCTGCCAGCCTGTCCGTCGATGTACCTGGGCTGTGTGCAGGGCGTGAAGGGCGGCCGTTTCGCCTTCGGCCTCTCCATCGGCCCCCAGCACCCTCTCAACATGGCCGAAACCGTTCACCTACCTTTTATAGCCTTCCCTCAATCTCTCCGCATCTCCTCCTCCTAGACTGCCAATCCCCCGGGCGCCGAGGGCAAGTCCATCGTCAGCAGCCGTCGCTACATCGCCGCTGCCCTTGTTGAGGTCGCCTGCGCCATTTATCTTCATCTCTTTTTCATAAATTGGCAAAAACAAGGAAAATATAATCAAGAGTACCGAAACAACCAAATTTGAATGTTTCGAAGATATTGACGTGGGGCGATGCAAACGATTATATGGTGCTATTTCACGATATTCCTCACTTTTCACAGCCCCATTCATTTGCTAACATTTGCTTGAGGTGCTGGAGTACTTGCATTCTCTGGGCCTGAAGCGAGGGCAGGTAAAAATCTGCACCAACGACGCTCCCTTCGTCAAGGTCTCTTCCTCCTTCTTTCCTCCCTTCTCCCCTTCCCCAATCGCCAGAGCACTCCAGGCCTACGCTGGCTACGTGCCGGGCAGCAAGGCGTCCAAGATGTGGCCGCTCCTGGAGCGTCTGAAAGGGCTGTCGGGGCGTTTCGGCATGGAGCTGGTGCCGAGGGTGGCTGAGGAGGAGGAGGACAGCCAAGGCCTTGCCGATGCTCTGGCTCTGGCCCGACGGGCTGTGCGTCAGGGCTCTGTTCGTCTGATCAGGTTTGCTGGAATTTAGACCGTCCAATGCGTCACTATGTTTGAATCTTTAACCTAAGCCTTGTGGAGCGCAGGAATGAATTTGAGGCATTGGCCAGTTTGGGATATATTTGGTTGCAGTGACCTGGCAGTGGTGAAGGTGGAGAAAGTGGAGGTGAAGCAGGAGCCGCTGTAGACTGTTGGCTGGGGCTGGTCGAAGCAAGTTTCTGTGATAAGGCTCATGTGTCTGGTCTTCGTCGCAGTTTGCGGGTCTTTTGCGTATTTGTTGTTTTTGCGGATTTTGCCATTTTTCGAGTATCATTTTGGTTTCAAAGAAGACTTCAAGGCTCAATAGTGGTAGATTATTAGCATCGCTGCTACAAAAAAGTTAAGCAAAAAGGCGAAATGAAAGCTAACAGGTCACTGTGCTGATAAAAACACTGACATTTATTGATTTCTAAGGTAAATTAGGCATTTAGAATTATTGGCATTTATATCAGGTGAATGGATGGATAATGGAATAAAACTGGAAAAACGTTTCTATGTACAACAGCAAAAAGGGGGGGGGGGTTTAAAACAAGTTTCAGGCTTGTCATGCTCTGAACCTAAAATATTCCCAACCACCGCTGTTTTCCTGAAATTACCTAAAGCTATATCAAATCACGAAACTTCTATCATGTTGGGGTTTGTGTTACATTTTCATTTAGAATTTTGGAGCCCTTTTTACAGCTGATATAATTTAGCCCTCTGAAATGATGTCGACTTTATAAGCATTAAGTCGCATTGAATATGTCATATGGGTTGAAGAAGGAACAGGCAAACGCTTTCCTCGAGGCATTGTGAGTGGGAAGCCTTAGCGATAGAACAATATCATCCTGTTTTGCTAAATTTTCACTTTACAAACCCAAAAGCTTTGAAAACCAAGGCCAGCTTTTCCTGTTCCGTAAATACACTAGTTTCAAGTGTGTTTTTGCAGAACAAAGCATATTTTTAATCAACATTCGCTTTAGTTAGCACCTAATCTATCCAGCATTCAGATTCGGTTCTCAGTGGGAAGACCCGAACATTGCACTTATCCGAACAATTGACCATATAAAAGCAAGATCGAAAGAATGAGAAGGAATGCAATGTCAAACGAAATCCATCAACGCAATTGCAAGCAATACAAGGATAGGCAGAGGTCAAGTTTGTGTGAACCTCTCTTCTTTGGCAAGATTATTGACACATCACAGTTAGTCTAGACAGTGTAAAAAAATTTTGAAAAATCGATAAATTTCCTACCGGGATACAACAACGCTCAAGGATGGATTGCTTTTGACGTCTCCTTGCCGTCAAAGCAGTAAATATTATTCAAAATAAAATAGAAACATGAAAAGGAATGCTGGAAATATTCGTCTAGACAGTGGCAAGCGTGGGACGCGCCTGGTGCAAACAGGGCTGTTCAGAGCACTCCTCCCTCAGCACACCCAGTATGCACCCACTGTCCACCACCTGAAACCAAGCCTTTTTCATGCAAGTCTTGTTATATTCATGCTAGTCCTTGTTATGCCCCTCTTCACATGCTGACCTCATCTTTCTCCTGTCCAGTCTCACCTCGACTTTGGATGGTGATAAAAAAACGAATAAAGAAAGAATGTTGTCATTATTCGCAATTTCCTTCTCGCTGCTGCCGCCGCCCTCACCCCTCAATCTATACCCCAGCCTCACTAAATCAGCATTTTGGCTCACCTGCTGCAGCAGAGCCTGGGCGGCCTGGAGGATCTTGTGCATCAGCTCCAGATGCCCCTTCAGCAGGCGCAGATTCCAGGCAAAGTTCTCGCTGGCTCTGGTGGCCTTGGCCCCCCGAAGACCTGCCTCCACACAGGCGCTGCCTATTTCCTCCGTCCCACACTCCGAGATCCGACGCACCCACTCTTCCAGCTGTCCAAATTGGCCCTCTCTCAGTCACTCACTTGAGTGTGATTCTAATACCAATAATCCCATGAGATGGGGCATAGGAAAGTTATGTCCTATCCCAAGGGATTATTGATATTAGAATCGTCCTCTGATATTTGAGGGAAGCCCACTAACGCTGGCAGAGAGCTCGGGGAGCTTGGAGCGAACGGCGACGTTCTTGTCCAGCAGGTTCGCGAGGGCCGCGAAGGAGCGTCGGATTTGCTCCGGTGCAGCCTCGCTGACCTCCACGTGCGGGTTCTGGGAGAGGAGGCAGTCTAGCAGAGCCAGTGAAAGAATGGAAACTGCAACCCCCTGCTCATCCAGCCAGATCTCCATGGAGGGCGGCGTTGGGGCTTTCGCGGAGAAGAGAGCCTCAGCCGCGACAGCAGCCAGCTCTAGCTCTGCAGGCGTAGCTGCTGCCTGAAGCCTGGTCTGGAGGATGCGGAGGCCCTGCCGGATGCTTCCTGGCAGAAGTATGGGATTGAGAATGATGTCAAAAAGAAAAGGTAGAGTAACCAGTGGGTGCCAGACCACAGTGCTCTTCCCACTCCGTAAGTGCGGCCTCAGCAGCGCTTTTGAGGCTCAGGGACTCCGTCATGGGCCCAGCTGCCGTCTGAGAGGATCAAGAAGCTGATGAACTGAGTGGTGGAGGTGGGTGGGTGAAGAACCTTGAAGAGCTCGTCGAGTGACTTGACGCCGACGATCTTGAGCCCGGTCTGGAGCTTGGTGGCGCGGCGTTTGACGGACATGCCGCGCTTCTTGGGCTTCCCGCCGCCGCGCTTGTTGGTCACCGCCACGTGGACCAGCAGCACGGAGTTGGCCAGCTCCTCGCCTTCATTGTCCCGGAGTGTGATGTGTCGATAGCCTTGGGCATCGAATTGTTCTTTTCACTCCCAACTACTTCCAGGCTCTACCGCTTTGCAGGCAGTCGAAAGGGATGGCGTACTGGCCGATGAAGTCGTCTTCGATGTAGTCGTCGTCCAGCACGAGGAACCTCAAGCAGAGATTGGCTGGAGGCTGGCTCGGGCGGGGTAGGAAATCTTCATTCTATACTTCTATGGCAGGTATATGGCATATATTCAAATCGAATGAAAACTTCTTTGCCAAGGCATGTGTTGAGAAAGACGTCTTCATTCGATTGGAATATACCTGCCATAAAAGTATAGAATGAATATTTCCTACCTCTTCCGGTGCAAGGAAAAGTTTCTGTGAGCATACCTGAGGATGGCCACCTCCGGGATGGCCACCTGGAACTGGAAGGATTCGTCCCAAGTAGGATTGAAGCTGTCGTTCTTGACAGTCCTCGTCCGCTCCTCCGCGCAGTTCCTCGGCGGCACCCCGAAGATCTTTACTACGACATTAGGGGTCCGCGGAGTCCCCTTCGGCCGTGGGATCCTCTGGGACGCACCAGTTGCCAGCCGGAGAGATCACCTTCACTCTGCTCGAAACTCCGCCGCCAGATCCTTTCTCAGGGTAGGAGAGGACTTTGAGGTGGAGGATCTGAGGGCTGACGGAGCAGGGGAGTTTGTCGCGGGGCGAGAAGTGGGAGAGGGGGTCGCGCATGAGGGAGGGCTTGAGGACGTAGCCGGCGGCGCCGTTGGCGCTGAACTTCCCGTCCTCCAGGTCCATCATGAGCCCGGGTGTTTGGAAGTTCAGGCCCACCGCCTGCATCCCGAAGTTCCAGAACTCCTGCAATTGCAAAAACTTGCTTTCTTGGAGCATCGCAGAAAATTAGCCAAACTTCCATTCTAAGCATCTCCCAAGTCCACCATCTGGGAAAAGAGCATCATGAGGATCGCTCTGTTTATAATCATCCACTCCAAATGAATTTATTATGCATTCCCAAAGTTGGATAGCCCCTTTGTCTATTTTAAAATGCAATTTCATAATCGTCCTAAGCATTCTCTGTCAACATTAATTTTCACTCAGTTAGTGTAGCACCACTTGTTGGTTGGGGCATTGCAGACCCTCGCTTTTTCACCAGCTGCGACCAGCAAAACAAATGCGACAGAGAAGATAACTACAGCCATCCTCAAAGAGAAGAAAAGGAGACCTGCGGATTGAGGTTGGAAGAGTCCACGCGGACGGCGTTGGGGTAGACGCGGCAGAGGCCCGCCGAGGCCATGGCTGCCGTCTCTTCCGGATAGGCCTGCCCGAGGCGAAGACAAAGGCTTTCGCCCAGGTTCTGCACTTCCGAGTAGCCCGTTTCTGCAAATAAACCCTCTCATCCCCTCAGCCTCTCGAGAGCCTCATAGTCTACTTTTGCCCCTGTCCATGAGATCCTTGACGTAGCTGGAGACGAGGAAGGGCGGCACCAGATCGCTCAGCTCTCGGGCCAGCATGCAGCGCCTTGATTCATTGAGGAATTGGGAGAGAGGACGGTGAGAGCTGATTTTTTGAAATATTAAAAATGAAATCGAAATTGAAATATTAAAATTTTTACTATGAAATTAAAATTAATTAATTGGGCTTGCGCGAACGGAGCTTTAGCGAAGTGTCAGCGCCAAGCCCCTCTTTTCGACCCAGGTGTATGTTTTGGAGGTCATTGCTAGATCTCAATTTTGATAAGGCTGCCGCTCGTCACAGAAGTCTCAAATGCAAATCGCTCTAATTTTTTCACCGTTGGAAAGAGCAACATCGAATTGACTATATTTTATCTTTTGAGTTTTGCACAAAACGTTTTATTTTAAGGGGAAAAATGCAAAAAACCATTTGTCCGAACTCCTCCTTCTTCTTCTCCTTCTTCTCCTTCTGCTCCGCATCTATTCAATGGACGATAGTAGGTATTCATTTCTTCCCCCACAACCCTCCCCCCGGGTCCTTGGGCCTCATGTATTGACTTTTATTCATAAGTCTTCAGTTAAGCATCTGTGGTGTAGTGGTCTATGCGATGAACAGCTGGGTGAAACTGGGAGGTTCAAACCCTTCTTAGGCAATCATTTTTATTTTGGATACTTTAAGTTGAAAAAACAACTGGTACCATCGGCAGGTCAAAATTAGAGCTCTTTTCTACCAAAAATCGATTGCCCTAAGCATATATCATGAAATTTTCACAAAAATATGTTAGTTTGCCAATAAATTTGAATTGTATTTTTGATTTTCGAATTTTTTCCTTTTGTTATTTTTTTGAATAATTATGTTTTTTATTTATTTTTTATTTTTTTATCCATTAATATCTTAATATATTTTTGATTCTTTTATGTTTGTTATATTATTTCAATGAGTTTATTTTTATTCACTTATTTTTCATATATTTAAAAAAAAATTTTATTTATAATATTTTCATAATAAAAGGTATACGTAACTGAACGAATAAC
>JASANA010005478.1:0-32653 GCA_030248095.1 Ptycholaimellus sp. GST1_10
CTGCCTCTTCTACAGAAAATACGCCAACGCCACAACAAGCACCATGTGTGAACTCTATTCATGTCTATCCTGGAGGTACCCAGTAAATGTTGATGTCTCTCATGCTGAAAGGAAAAGAAAGCTCCCACAATCTCAGCCTGCAACCAGGAGAATCAGCCTCATGGTAAACATGACCTTCAGTTTAATTGCAAAAACAACTCAAGAAATTCCCTTGCTGCGATCTGAGTTCCTCTCTGATAACATCAGGACAATTCTGATAAAGGCATCAGCATCAGGCGAGTCAGGTGAAATACAAAATACAAAGATTGAGATTGATTGATTGGCTGATTGTTAAAGATTGAAATACAAAGATTAAATTATTTTTGTGTTTTTTTTGGAAAATTGATTCTTCAATAACATAATTTTAATATTTTATCTACATATACACGAAAAGTACAAATAAAAGGGATCACAATAGGGACTAGGGTAATAATAATGAAATATGGACATAATGTAATTATTGTCAAAAATTGGATGCCTAACATGAGTCCAAACAGTGCAGTACGGTCTTGACTTTGTGCAAGGATTGTCTTAGTTGCAAAGTGAGCAATAATGATGCAAAGCATGGGACCAAGAGCTACCGGAATTGAAGTAACAGAGTAATATGCACTAGTCGAATAGCCTGCTATTATACCACTAATACCTGCTAACTGAATTATGCTCAGGTGACGGTCTAGATTGGTTGGTTTGGCAGCAGCTACATAGTAAATATACAATGCGGGGATGATGACAAATGTACCTATGATTGCTACGCTTGGTGTAAGAAAAAGACCAAGTACAAGACCACCAAGTGTTCGTCCAATACACTGCCCCAATTCCATCGTAACCAGCACAACAACAGCTAAAGCAAGGCTTTCCATGGACTTTCGGCTTTTAACTTGTTCTTCATTAATTTGAGTGATATCTGTCAGAGCATTGGATAAGGCTTTGCCAACTTGTTTACTTGTACTTGAGGTAAAATTGTTAACGTTTTCAGAGAAGATGACTGCTATTTGAGCTGCTCTTGTTCGTAGCTGGTCTGCACCCTCACGAATTTCAGTACCTAATTTTCTCACCACATCCATAATAACATTAGTATTTATATCAATTGCAGCCATAGTGTTCACCAATTTCAAAATATTTATGATTTCTAACCTTTAGGATATAAACTTATGAGAGGTAAATGTAATCATTAATAAAAATCTGCAATTTTTCTTAAATGGATGTTTTATGCAGCTAATTTAGTAATGATTGTATTTATTGTGTGACAATTTATCAGGAAGGCAAATGTGAGAACTAGGGTAGTGAATTTCCTATCAGCAGGAATTGAGCAATATCAAGTGACATCTAAAGCATGTTTTTGTTGTGAAGATGGTTGTGTTTGGCATGTGATTCCTTGATTGGGTGCTGTGGCACCTACAGGATGTCCCTTGCTATTCTTCTTGCTCACCCAAAATGATATAAATAAATATATAAATGCTGCCAGGCCATGTATGGAATAATTAACTATGATTCGATATATTTCGAAAACATGAATCTAAGCGAACTGATGTTTTGGCTTAATGGACGAAACCTGTTAGTTCAACCAATGAAATCAACTTTCAAAACATATGCAAAAACTGGTGGAATAGATCTGAAAATCAGAAAAGCTCATGAGGGCTATCTATCTACTGTTGAATGTTTAGACCAAGTTAGTAAACACCTATCTTTCTACTCGTATATACATGGAAACACCATTTATGCATTATAATTTGGTAAATGTGGGTACCGTGAGGGGGGTGATTTATTCGTATCCATAATTAAATCAACTATAACTCCAGAGCTATAATCGTATCCAACTATAATATTGTTTGACAAAAATTTAGCACAAGTTGCCCCCATATTGCATTAAGCATCTGTGGCAAAAAATTAAAATTTTCATTTGGAAGATCCATTATCCTTAAAGCATCAACACATTTGTTCAAATCGCAATTGCTGATTTTAATTTTTCAAAAACAGTGATCATTGTTCAGTTACTGGAAATAAATTGTTTTAATCAATTTGTAGTTCTATATATATATATATATATATATATATATAGTTTGTTGCTCATTTTATGCTCTCATTGGAATGAAATTCTCTGACCAACTAGAAGTCAATTTATAGCTGATAAAGGCGAATGTTTCTTGGTGTTTGAATCAACCTGTATAACCACCAAAGTAATTGTAATCTTTTGCATGGGTTAACGTAAATGTAGCAGAGCTGTGTTATGGTTTTCAAGTTCTTGTTTTGACCAAACGTATATCAATGAACAGCTTCTTGAGAGATTTTCACATGGTCCTGCAATATCTGCAGAAGTGAACATATGATATATTATATTATATTTATATTATATTATAAGTAATATATTTGTTTTATTTCTATGTATTCTAACCTTTCTAAGTTGTATGGTCCTTGTCTGTAAAATGAATGATTTAAAAATGTTTAAAAGAAAGATACTACAAAGCCTCAAATTTAGCTTGTAATCACCTTGGCTAAAGCTAGAAAATCAGAAATCATTAATGAACCATTTGTAATGAACAATATAAAAGATTTGTATAAGGAATCAAAAGCAATGACAAAATCAGCCATGCACGGTGATCATACATCGCATTCATACGTTGTTACAAGTGTGTCAGAGCAACTTACGCAGGCCATTTCTGCATCAAACGTGACTGGTTCTCAATCCTCCCAACCAAAGCTTATACTTCGCCTTAGAAATGAACAGAACTCAACTAATGAATCATCTCAACAGCATGTATCATGGGCTAGCGATGTCATTGATAATGAACATAGTGGTGGACGAATATCGAACTGTTGCTGCATCTATGTTAAGCCAAGACGCTGGGATGAAAGTGAGAGTGACTCTGACGAAGAATGTGAGACAAATCATTGCCGTGGTCACACAGAAAAACGTAAGGCCTAGCTACCTAAACCAATTACTATGTAACTTTTTTGTTTAAATATTTATCAAACTTAATGTAAGTGTACTACTTTTTCATTTATTGTTGCTTAAAATAAAATATTAAAAGGACTAATAAGTATATGGCGCAAAGCGCAATAGGTGACCGCGGAGCGCATCCTATTTGGGCTTGCGCGAGCGGAGCACTAGCGGAGCGGTAGCGCCAAGCCCTTCTTACCCAGCAACACAACCAATTACAGCTTTCCCAAAGTTTGCCAGACTGTAGCTCGTCACACAGACATCGGATCGACGCGCCATGGTCAAATTGTGGGGGGTCCTCTTTGGACAAAAATTGTTTAGTGCCGTATTTAAAAAGTTATTTCTAAAAAACAATTTTTTAAAAAATGTCCGATGTCCGGGCGCACACTGACTGTCCGTCCGTGCGCAGTGTTGCAGACATTTTGACTGCCTCTGAGGCAGAGATCTCAACGGTTCTAGAGTAAATCAGGTCAAAAAAAGTGTCAAGGCACCTCTTTTTTTGGCATTTTCCGCGTTTTTTAGGTCGAAGCATCAATTTTTTGGGTGAAAATCAAGTTTTTGGGTTTTTTCAATTTTTTTTTCACAATTTTACATTTTTAAATTTATGCGTTATGCAAGGCATTTAAATTAGGAATTTTAAAATTTTAAATTTTAAAAAATTTTAAATTTATGCAAGGCATGGGCGTCTGGTACAAGCAAGGCCACCGGAGGGAGGGCTGGAGGTCCTTTGGCCATGTATAGGCTGCAGGAGGGAGGGCGGCGAAGCTTTGTGGCCATGCCTTTTAGGCATCGCTGAGTGATGAGGGCCTTTCAAGGATGGTAAGAAAGTAGTACTTTCTCTGCGCTTCTTATGACTGGAACAGTTGGCCTAGTTGAACTGCACCAAGTTCCACAGCTTGGGATGACAGTGTCTTGTCTGCTCAGGTTTACGTCATTTCTTTTACATCGTTTCTCTAGGCCCGTAGGCAGGGGCTCATGGCTGTGCAATTGCTTAGGTTGAATGTGGCGAAGAGTTTATGCAGCTCAGGATGACACTGAGCAATTGTTCAGGCTGAATGCGGCAAAGATGTTGACGCAGCTCAGGATGACACTGAGCAATTGCTGCCAGTTGAGGGCTGGAAAGAAGTTGACACAGCTCGGGATGACACCAAGCAGGTTGCACTTATCGATGGCCATGATGAGTTTTCCGCAGCTCGGGATGACGTTGGCAACTTGCTCGGGTTTACAGGCACTGAGTCTGAGAGGCAGAGGCGGAGTTGGAGGAACTGCCAGAATGGAGCTGTCCAAAGGCCGCTCCAAAAGAGGCTTTGAAGAGTTACATAAACTTTATGTTTAGCGCCACTCTTGCCTCCTTTTGGATTTGTTGAAAGAAGTGTAGATAGAATTTGCATATCTCAATGGATAGTGCAAAGTCTGGCAAGTGGCGAATTGATTGCAGTTGGCCAATTTGTCAGTGTGTTAGTGGAAGCAGAGCAGGAAGCCGTCCAGGTTTCCGTAGGCCTGGTACACAACCGACCTCTTACTGCTGGGCTGGGTAAGGAGGAGGGTGGAGGGCAGGAGACCTTTTGAGGTCTGGAGTGGACGCCTTCCAGATGCGGAACGTCATGACGCTGTACGTGTTCATGCAGTTGCCGAAGTTGTTGCGGAAGCCCTCCAGGATTCCGTAGGCCATGTACACCACCGACCTCTTACTGCTGGGCGCAGTAGGGAAGGAGGGTGATAGTGATGGCCTTTGTGGAATTGGAGAGACGTCTTCCTTCGCAGAGCTTCATGGCCCTGTGCATGTACATGTAGCTGCCAGAGTAGAAGGCGGCACAGATGCTGGACAAGTTCTGCTTGATGCCGGAGCAGAGGATAGGCAGCAAGCAGTGGCTGTAGTCGATCAGACAGATTTTGGAGGCCAGCTGGTGTTGCTGATGGCAAGCTGGCAGTGGCAGAGGCTGCAGTTGAAGCTGTCCAGCATGCTGAACAGGTTGCAGTCCACGGCGTTCAGGTTCCAGTTGTGGCCGTCCAGAAAGCCATAGCGAAAGCATCGGTAGTTTTCCAGGAGCTACGCTGTCTTCAGGGACAGGCAGAAGGAGGAGGGCGCAGGTCTCTGGAGGGCCCTTTGTGGCCGGCATTGCTGTCAGAGCGTACACAGAGGGCGAAGGCCTCGAAGGTGTTGCGCTCGTAGTTGACGCTGTCCATGAAGTAGTCCTTCTGGCCGTGGGCGAGCAGGCTGGGGCTGCAGGTGACTGGCAGGCCGTAGAAGCCGCAGTGGAGGCAGTCCACTAGGCTGTGCCTGTTCAAGTCGTTGTCCACCATCGAAGAGTAGAGGCCAATTCTGAATTATTTTCGCTGAGTGTCTTCCAGTTTCTTGCACAGAGATTTATGTAATCATAAGAGATTAGTAAATCTAGATGGGTGAGGTCGAAAGATGGTGGCTGATTCTGAATCGGGCTGGTCTTCTCCAGCGATGCTAGAAAGTTTACAAATCCGAAAGGATTTTGTAAATGGTGATTGCCGGTGAAGATTGCAGCAGGCAGCAGTGAGTTTTGAAAACTGATCGGAGCCAATTTTTGAACTCGAGCAGCAAAGATAAAGCTTCAGCTGAATGGCTGGCAGCTGCTGGCCAGTGATGATTGCAGCGGGCAACAACGAGTTTGAAAACTGACCGGAGCCAATTTTGAAACTCTAGCAGTGGAGGCGACGATTCCATTGCTGGCTGGTAGCTGCAGGGAATTTCAGAATCCATTCAAGGATAATGAAATTGCCATCAACGGTGCTTGCGTAGATGGCAGGAAAACAACTTTGCAGTTAGTTTTTGATGCTCAAGCAGTGAAGTTGATTCCGCGCCAATGTAGACTGGGGCTGGCAGCAAGGAGCTTTGAAAACTGACAATAGCCAATTTTTCAAAGTCCAGCAGTGAAGTCGTTTCGGAGCTGGCAGGCTGGCAGCAGTAGAGAATTTCAAAATCCACTCAAGGATAATGAAATTCTATTGATGATGCTTGCAAAGATGGCATGAAAAGAAACTTTTCAGTTAATTTTCAATGCCAGGCAGCAGAGTCGAATCATGTCTTGATCGTCGGCGTAGAATGATTTCGCAAAATCCGCAAGGATAGAGTGAAACCATTGAAGTGGGCTGGTAGTTGAAGAGGAACTATTCAGTTTGCTTCTGGACCCATCGCAGCAAAGTACGGTGGCAATGACGTTGACTGATGTCATTGAAGACGTTGCTTGACGTAGAGAGTTTTGCAATATCCGATCAAGGATAGTGTGAAACTTGGAGATGCGATGTTGCTGGTGAAGATTGGATATTGAAAATAGACTCAAAGTCAATTTTCAATTCCTTGCATCATAGTCGCAGATGTTGCCGTATCAAAGTTCACGAGGCCAGATCTGGCTGAGTGAAGGTCTGTCACTGCAGGTGATTCTGTCTAGCAGTGAAGCAAAGGCCGGCATTGCAGGCTGGTCTCGATTTGCTGTCCTGTCGTGGTAGATTGGTGATTGGAGCTGTTGACTTGATCACTGTTGTTAGAAGGCGGCGAGATCAAATGCTGGAGTTGTAGAATGGGCGCTGTAGGCGGAAGTTGGGCTGGGCATTGTAGTTGGCTTTGTAGAGGTGGTCGGTCGTAGGGTACAGCTGAGCAACCTAGCTCTCTGTTCTACCAAACGCTGTGGTACATTGCAGCAGGAACGTAGCAAGGATCTCTTTAGTCGAGCACCAAACGGAGAAAAGGGATGGCGACAGGGGCAGGTTTATAGACAGAATGAACTAGGCACCTCTTCGCCCACCTCATTGTCCCAAGGTCACCGAAACTGGCTTGGGAAACGCCACATAAGACCTAATATTTACTTTTTCATTTTTTCCTATTCATTTTACAACAAAATCCTGATGAATAAACTCAATTTTCGTGATTTTAGCTCTACTCAGGGAGCCAATGTTTCAAAGCAAAAGTAAGTTGTGAGATATGGAGTTGGAATACTGTGGAAAGCTACTTGGCCAAGCGATGCCACTACAGTGAGCATTGGTATCCAGCTTGCCTGGGCTCAATTTAGTTCCTTGAAGGCTGCATGAACAATTATTGCAAATGCTTAAATATCATTCATTTTGATACAAATCATTTTGAATGACACTCGCAAATGGATGACTGAGTTGTTTTAAGAAAAACAATATTTTTAAATACTGGTACTTTGAACATGGCTACTCACTAAGCGACTAAGCCAGTAAGAGTGGCTGCGTTAAGCGCGGCCACCTATGAATATGACTAGTATATATATATGCGGACAGACAGACGAAAAATGGGGTAACTGTATAAGCGGGCCTTGGCCACCCGCCGCTTCGGGCAGGGTGCCAGAGCTCCGGAGGCCGTAAGGCACAGGTGCTATGGCCCCTACGCTTCGCCTAGCATGCTTCGCATGCTAGGCTACGCTTCGGGGCCTCCGCACCCATGCCCTACGGCCTCCGGAGCTCTGACTGCCCTGCCCTCTGGCAAAAATAGTGTTTCAAATGCTCCGAGACCGGTTCCACCCATCCAGAACTTTTGAGCTGCTCCGCGGGCAAAAATCAATACAGCTAAAACAATTGTTATAATATATTGTATAAAGGACCTGAAGCCATAATAGAACGTAGATTCGTGTTTGTATAGAGTAGCTGATGGAACAGCCAATAGGGTGGAAAAAATAATTTATTTTATGGTGAATTGTTCGTTTTGTTATTTCTAGGCATTATGCCTGTTTGTGATACTTCCGTGAAAAATTAAAAAAAACATGTTAAATTTATCAATAAATTATAATCAATGAATCAATTTATCAATACTTTCTTCAATAAATTTTAAGGAATTTTATTACACTGGAAAATGTTCAATAATGCCATAATACAGTAAATGAAAACAGGGTTAAAACTAAAGTTACAGCAGGCATGTAGTAACGAGAGAATTGACAATAAGATAAGGGTCTCCATTTGCTGCTGGTCGACGATCCTCAAAATAGCCTGATCCTTTAAGTGCTACTTCTCTGGGAATTCGAACGGATGTCTTGCGGCTGGCAATGTCATAGCTAAATGTTTCCATTGAAGATGTTTCATGTTGTCCAGTTAGTCGTGCTGTATTTGTTCCTCCAATATCATATGCCATTAGATGTTCCTTGTGCTTCTTTGATAAGCGGGTTTCTATTAAGGACTTAATTGTATCAATTCCTTTGGGTGCAGGTAATCTAGTTGATTTTGTGCTAACATTTGTGTGAAGACCACCACCATTCCAATCACCTTTAATGGGCTTTGGGTGAAGCGTTACCTGCATTCCAAAATCTTCAGCTATTCGATGTAAAATGAAACGACCCATCCATAAATGATCACCGATTGTCACTCCAGTACAAGGCCCAACTTGGAATTCCCACTGCGCTGGCGCCACTTCAGCATTTGTTCCAAAAATATTGATACCTGCATAAAGACAAGCACGGTAGTGAGATTCATTGAGATCACGGCCAATAGCTCTGCCAAAACCAACTCCACAGTAATATGGTCCTTGGGGATTTGGATATCCATTTCGTGGCCAGCCAAAGGGGTAACCATCCTGATTTAGAATTTGATATTCTTGTTCCATACCAAACCAAGGCTCTTCGTGTGCCGCTTTGATGCAAGATTCTGCACATAATTTTCTATGATTGCTTGAAGTGGGTAGCCCATCCTTTGTATATGTCTCGCAAAGTACCAGCTTATTATGTAATCCAGAAGCAGTGTGAATTCGAAAAGGGTCATTGAATAGAGCAACTGGACGGAGATAGACATCGCTGTTGTTTGTACTTGCTTGTCCTGTTGAGCTACCATCGAAATTCCATCCAGGTACAGATGCAACCAGGTTTGGCTCTTCAGAAAATGTTCGCGTTTTTGCACGTAACCATTCTCCACTTCCATCTATCCATACATACATGACTTGCACTTTGTTGTTTGGCTGGTCCAACGAAAGATACCGATTTAAAACATCCTTTTTTGTTACGTATCCTGCATAACCTTGTTCCGGCATAGTGGAATACATAAAGCTGTTCAAAAAATGTTTTCTGACTATTAATCGCTAATATTGTTTCAAGTGAGAAAATTCAATATGAAACAATAATAAAGTAATTGTGTATTTCAACGGAGAAGAGAAAACTTTGAAACGTTATATATTCTTGTAACTTTATCACTTTTGCGCTTGCACAAAGGTTATACAGTCTAAGTCCAGAAAACGTTATTTGACGAGCTATAAAATGAAGTTTAGATAGTTAAACAGGCTCATTTTAAGTTGAGGTCACTGAGCCAAGACTTTTCTACAAGCCGTTCATTTGTTGGATCATCTCGTATAGTTTCAGCTACATGGTAGTCACTGTGCATGCGTACCTCACTGTGCGTGCATACGTAAAAACCCTAAAAGTAAAAAACGAAAGCTGACTGAGCCAACAATGGTGGACAGCGTCTCTGCGGACCCTTCTGTTCCTGCAGCCTGCTGCGAATCCAGCGAAGCATATGCCACGCAAATGATAATCCAAAGCATAATATTAGATATCAAACTTTTGGCATGCAATTTTCGAAAGGGAAACTCTGGAAAACGATTCTTAAAACCTCCATCAACAATTTACAATTTTCAAGTGTTGATCTGAATGAGTCTACCCGATTTGAAAATGACATAATATGACAATTGTAGGACACCAGAGGGCAATCTTTTTTCGCGGAGGCGGTGGCGCCTCCGCCGCTGGGGGCGGAGGAGACTCCGCCGACGCTTGTCAGTTCTTTTACTACCGTCGGCCCTCCCCACGACAGCTGGCGGGAGGCTGTTCTTTTACTCAAAGCCACCGCCAAGCAGTGGCGAATCCGCCGACACTTGTCTGGAGGAGGGCTGTTCTTTTACTGGAGGCGGATTCGAATCCGCCGCCAGTTGAAGGACAGCTATACTATGGATTTGTAATGGGTGCTTACGATTGTCTTGCTATGCGTGATACTATGGGTGCTTGCAATTTGCTACTCTACTTGCTTTTCTGCTTTTCTTTGTTCTTTTCCGTTCTTTTGAATTTTTTGTCCTTTTTAAGAGAGCTTTTGTGAGAACATTTTCAAACTCAAAGCTCAAAACACTCATATAAAAAAGGGGGTAAAAATTTTTGTCCGTCCCTCTATTTCAAATATTTGACCTTCCCTGAAAAGCTCTATGAAGCCTGTTCTTTTCTTTTTTTCCGTTCTTCTTTTTCTGTTCCCTTTTTTACCTTCCTTGTTTCCCTTCTTTCCCTTCCTCTCTTCCCTTCTTTCCCTTTTTTATTATTTTCTTCATTGTTTTCCACCTTCTAAAAGTCGCCTCCAGCCAAGCGGAGGGAGCTTGAAGCCGCCTCCGCTTTTAGGCCGGAGGCAGAGTCTACTCCGCCTCCAGATTGGGAGTAAAAGAACAGCCCTCAGCCACCTCCGGAGTCGACTCTGCCTCCGGAGGCGAGTAAAAGAACTCAAGTTGTAGCCGACTCCGCGGAGGTGGAGTCGACTCCCCCAATGGAGGCGAGTAAAATAACTGGAGCCATTTGAACGCGGAGGCGGCTGGGACTTGTTCTTTTACTTGCCTCCGCTTTTGAAAAGATTGAAGTCGCCTCTGGAGGCGGAGTCGACTCCAGGGCTGGAGGCGAGTAAAAGAACTGCCCGCTGATGCTTCAAACCTTTCTGCTCTGTTCTTGCATAACGGTGGGCGCTGGGGGATGGTGAGCCGAGGCAAAGAGTGTGGGAGGCTCGAAAGCCATGACATCATCATTTACTGGACTCATATTTTGAGTGGCTAATGACTCCTGGGCATGCTGTTTTTCAGCTTTCTGATAGTCTTGCTCAGGAGTTTCCTCCTCTTCAATTTGCTCAGCTTTGGTCAAACAGATTCAAGGGAAAAGGACTCTTCGTTTTCGCAAGCATTGAAAGATTGCCCTCAGATATTCAAAATGTACAAAATAAGAAAACTTAATTTATTCTAGTTTTTGTTTTTCGGAAAAAAATGCACATTTAAGTCATTTTTGAAAATTGAAAAAATAGTAAATTATTAAAGCTGAAAAAGGCTTATACTGATACTGAAATAGTCTCCATTTAGTTGCCATCTCATTTGTTTATTAATTTTCATATTTTAATTTATTCATTTATTTTCATTTTTGACCGAGGAGCGGCACAAAAGGCCGCTCCGCGGTCTATAGAGGTTACTCAACTTTTGTTCTGGGGGATATATATATATTTCTGGAAATGCTGTCCACGGACGAATTCTCAACGGATTGGGACAAACTTTTTTTTTCCTGAATGGTAACGCTATTTTAGGAAGATCTGGAGGGGTAGACCCGGAATTTGAGCATTTGAAACATTATTTTTTTGGTAGAAAGGTTAAAAATGGGTATGCTGAGAAATCACGAATTCACAACGGATTTGGACAAACTTTTTTTTCCTGAAAGGTAATACAATTTTAGGAAGATCTGGAGGGATGGAACCGGTCCCGGAGATGTTGAAACATTACTTTTCTGAGTAGAAAAATTGAAAAATGGGCTTATGACCATAATCCCCTCCAAGGATTCTACCGGCCAACCAAACCCGTTTTTCAACAAACCAAAACCAACCAACAATTTCCCCCCCCCAAAGGTTTTGCCCCCCCCCCCCCCAAAGGTTTTGCCCCCCCCCCCCCAATTTTGTACTAATGGTTCCAGCTTTAAGGCTTTGCAAGCAAAGCCTACGTAATTGCTGGTCTAGTTTGTGTTCAGCTTTAAGGCTTCGCAAGCGAAGCCTACGGAATTGCCACTATACAATTTTTTTTTTGACTAAGCCTAAGCCTTTTTCAGTCAGTTACGAAGCCTACGGAATATGAGTGGTGCCACTATCCCACAAATGCCACTTGGTGGGGGGATACTGGTCATCAATCAGGGATTTTCGCATTTGGGGGGGGGATTGTCATCAAACCCAAGTGCAAAAACACCCAAAACTCCCTTAAAACTGATTGATTGTTGATTGATACGTAGGTTGGATATAGATTTGGGGGGGATACTTACGTGGGGGGGGGGGGATACTTACGTGGGGGGATACTTACGTGGGGGGGGGGGGTAGAATTTGGGGGGGGTAGAAGCCTTGGGGGGGGGGGGGGGGGATTCTGGTCATAAGCCGAAAAATGTGTATGCTGAGAAATGGTGAATTCTCAACGGATTTGGACAAACAGTATTTTCCTGAAAGGCCATAAAATTTTAGGAAGTTCAGAAGAAGTGGAACCGGTCACGAAGATGTTGAAACATTACTTTTCTTGGTAGAAAAATTTCAAAATAGGATATGCTGAGAAATGGCGAATTCTCAATGAATTTGGACAAACTTTTTTTTACTTGAAAGGTAATAAAATTCTGCAGAGTTCTGGAGGGGCGGAGTTGGTCCCCGACCTTATGAAACATCCTATTTTGGATAAATCATGTAAAATTCCAGATTTGTGTGGTGTTTAGCTCCGCGGTCACCTATTGCGCTATGCGCCATATACTTGTTTGCAAATGGAGGAAGCTGTTGGAGGTAAAATTGGTGAAACGAAGACCTTCTACTATTGCAAGTCTTGTCATGCTAGTCACTCGCGACCATGTGAAGAATGTGGTCACGCTATCAAACATGTTGGTTTATCTCTGCAAAAAGATTGTCTTCGTTGGCATGCAAATTGCTTTAAATGTCCGGTTCAAGAAATTGTGCAAACATAGCAATAATAATGTATCAATAGGCTTCGCATGCTAGGATATGCTCCTGGGCCTCCGCGCCCATGCCCTACAGTCTCCGGAGCTCTGACTGCCCTGCCCTCCGCGGCAGGCGGCCAAGGCCGCGCAAACATAGCTTGTGTCATATGTCTGGTTATCACAGAGATTGGAATGATTGCGGTGGTGAATAATATATGTGTTGCCACGTGTTTGCTCACATTTCAATGGGCTATAATGTTCTTCTATTCCCTTGTATTTGTTGGTTTGTTTATTTGTTATTGGAAAAAAGTGAGAATGAGGTAGAAATGTGCCGACAATAGAGATTTGAATGGACAAAGCGTGGGCTGTTTTCGGGCACTCGGGATGCTCCTGCAGTGATCCAAATCGTGAGCGCCTAAATAAACTCCAGACGGTCCGCATCCGCCTCTGCTATGGGCTGCAGTAGATATCTTGGAGCAACAGGCAGAGCTCAACAGCGAGTCAACCGCAAAACGACTCGCTCATTGACTATCATTGAACCCTTTACCCTTAAACAACTGACTTTTAAACACAAATGTATCCACTTGTGGTGATACTTTACTTCCTTTCTGTCTTAATACCCTTTGTGTACACGGTATATATTGAAGCTATTACATAGATATATTTAAGTACAAACCAGTAAAATGGCGCACAAGACCATAACGGTAATTGGACTCTCTAGCGATTAAACTGTCTGTCAGTTTAAAATTTTCTTAATTTTGCAACTCTTTTAAATAAAAACTAACATCAGAAAACAATTTCTAAGAAATCTAAGAAGACATGTCAAGTTTACCCATTTACCAACATTTGAAACGTCACATGAGGGTTATAGAACATGGCTGGATCTACAATGATTCTGATGATGCATACCGAGTTCTACAAAAGCTTTCACACATTCGACCATTTTTATCCTCTCACCTGCTTTCTCGCATAGTACATGCACATTTATCTCCAAATAATCCTTCATTTTTGCAGCTAAAAGCTCTGCTTGATACAAGGAAACCTGGCTCTCATTCAGCTGAAACAATCATACAGAATGTACCTTCATTTGCCTCAAGTTCCCAGTCGCACATGATGAGGAGTTCTCAAACGGAATCTTATGAGTGTGTCCCCAATGCACTACAGTATGGAAGCTTGGATGTTGCTGATAAAGAAATTTTTATTTATCTGCTGGTTACATTGTTCTTCCTTGATTCTGGGAAAATTGATGGTGCCTATCAGGCTGCTCTAGCTGGGGTAAACAAACTTATACAAGTATTAGGATCAGCAAAACCTTCTATTGACCCAATTGCTGCAAGAATGTTGGAAATGTATTTATTTCTTTCTGAAAGGCAAGATGAATTTATTGGCCTTCAAAGCTGGCTTATACATCATTTTGGAATTTCTTCTAGCATCCGCCACATGAAAAATACCACATGTGTAATAATAAATGCCATTCTCCGTATTTTTTGTCATTCGCATATGTTTTCAGCTGCTTCTAACTTTCTGCGTTATTCCGAAATTTCTGAGCGGACTGGATCTAGCCAAAAAGCAAAATACTACTATTATTTTGGTTTTATTCGTTCCATGGAACATGATTGGCAACAAGCTGCTAAAGCCCTACAAATATCATGGGAAAGTTTAAATAAACCAGCTGTAGGATTTCGCCAACGATTGCTAAAAATGAAAACTATTGTTGACTTAATGGCTGGAAAACGTATTCTGGACAAACATATTTGTTCTGGAAAGTATTTTTGCAAAACGTTATATACATATGAAAAATTAGCAGCAGCTGTACTTAGTGGGGATGTTCATTTTTTTAATCAACAAGTATATGGCGCAAAGCGCAATAGGTGACCGCGGAGTGCACCACCTTCCAGCTTACACTACGAATGCATGGAATTTTGTCAGTGCTAAGAGCAAGTCTGTGGTTTCTCAACCATTTTCGAAAGTAAGCACATATTTGGAATCGCTATATATGACTTGTGAACAACAAAACTCAAGTCCTCTGTTCAATTCTTAGCCATTCAGATGTTACTGATTATTGATGACATTGCCGTGCATGAAACTTTGTCACTCAAGAAAGTAAGTCTGTGGTTTCTCAACCATTTTTAAAAGTAAGCACAGATTTGGAATTGCTATATACGACTTGTGAACAAAAAAACTCAAGTCTTCTGTGCAATTCTTAGCCGTTCAGCTGTTACTAATTATTGATGACATTGCAGTGCGTGAAATTTTGTCACTCAAGAAAGTAAGTCTGTGGTTTCTCAACCATTTTCAAAAGTAAGCACAGATTTGGAATTGTTATTTACGACTTGTGAACAAAAAAACTCATGTTGTCTGTGCAACTCTCAAGATTACAGGTGCTACAGCGCAAAATCTGTATATTGCAATGTTCAAACCTTTCTACCCAAATAAGTAATGTTTCAAATGCTTGGAAACCGGGTCTACCCCTCCAGATCTTCCTAAAATTGCATTACCTTTCAGGAAAAAAAAGTTTGTCCCAATCCGTTGAGAATTCGCCCGTTCACAGCATTTCCAGATATATATACATATATATATACACATGAGGACAAAAGTTCAGTAACCTCTATAGACCGCGGAGCGGCCATTCGGGCCGCTCCGCGGTCAAATATTGGTATCTTACGAAACAAAATTCAAGAATGATAAGCTGCTTGAATTGGCTGAAAAGTTGAGCTTGGTTACACAAAAGGCTGCAATCAAAAACATGGCAATTGCTTACTCGAAGATGCCTATGGATATTATATCTAAAAAGCTGGCAAAGGAAAATAACTGTACTGGTGATACTGAATATATCGTCAGCAGATCAATATTTTTCAATTGGGCTAATGGCATCATTAAGCAAGATAACAGCACTGAAATGGCCACTGTTGAATGGGTATGTGCTGATAAACCTGTAAATTTAATGTCTCGCATTCAATTTCTTTTGGAAACAGAAAACAAAACAAAACGTGCCAAAAAATATCCAATAAAATCATACCAGGAGCAGATTTGCAGCTCAATTTACCCCCACATTCAAAAATCTTATGATATTTTTCATGATATTGACAGTCAAGAAGATGATGATGATGATCTAACATATATAGGACATTAAACAATTAATGATTTTTTCATTTGATCTTGAATTGTGAATTATTGTTTGTTGCTCATATATATTAATGCATTTAATTTTGTGTTGAAGTCTTTTTCTGCTTATTTCTACATGATTTATAAATTTATTTTTTATTGGAATGGTATAATTTTTAAAATGTAAGATAGATCGCTTAATTAAGATTACTGGTGAGTACAAAAGTCTTCGAACACCCCAAGATGGCTTATTTATAGTCAATCAATTAGTCAAAATCTATGATAATCAGCCAGAAGTGTGCCCTAACACGTTAGTTTATTGATTTAAATCCATGTTAAAAATTATTCATTGGAATTTAAATGGCAAGCGATTTACTGAAATGACCCAAAATCACATGCATTGAAAGATTTTATTGAAAGAGATTTATTTGTTTTCTTACAACTGGACTTTTCTTACAATTGTTATTTAAGATCCAATAAATATTTTTTATGTCACAATAAACAAGAGTGTTAGGGCTAACGTCTGATCAATTTTCATAAATGTTGATTCATTGGACTTCTTCGTTGTGACCTCCCCTCCACAAATAATATATCTAAAATATCTAAAATAATTTGATATAATGGAATCATGCTGCACTATTGACCTTTGTTTAATTTAGAACCAAAATTGTGGTTAGTTCTTCAATGAGTTCATATGGATCCCTTCTACAATCTGGGCATTAGTTAAATTAAGCTCCACAATTATGGAAAGTTCATCAATCGTTTCATATGGATCCCTTCTGCAATTTGGTCAAGTGCTCAGATTGGATCCACAAGTCAGTATTTTAAGATTATCTTGTTATTCATGATTTTCCTTAATGTCAAGCTTTTCTAGTATTAAAATTTGCTATAATGTCAGGATCATCAAATATGTTAAGATTTTATATAACATTAAGATTTTTAATTATATTGATGATATTTGAGTTAAAAGTGTTGTGTTTTAAAAGCTGACACCTCAGCAAGATATATAGCTAGAATTTTTTTAAAAAATACTGACGAATTTGAATTAGTGTCTGCAAGGCCATCAAAGTAAAACTTTTCAAAAAAGCAAAGAAACAAAGAAGTAAATTATTTAGAAAGTGAAAATTTCTAATTGGTTCAAATTTGAGAAAAATCAGTGGAGATTGTGCATAAAGTAAGGTGACATCAAATGGGATGTCTTTATTCATAAAATAATTTGATATAACGGAATCATGCTGCAATATGGACATTTGTTTAATTTAGAACCAAAATTGTGGTTAGTTCTTCAATGAGTTCATATGGATCCCTTCTACAATCTGGGCATTAGTTAAATTAAGCTCCACAATTATGGAAAGTTCTTCAATCGTTTCATATGGATCCCTTCTGCAATTTGGTCAGGTGCTCAGATTGGATCCACAAGTCAGTATTTTAAGATTATCTTATTATTCATGATTTTCCTTAATGTCAAGCTTTTCTAGTATTAAAATTTGCTATAATGTCAGGATCATCAAATATGTTAAGATTTTATATAACATTAAGATTTTTAATTATATTGATGCTATTTGAGTTAAAAGTATTGTGTTTTAAAAGCTGAAACATCAGCAAAATGTATAGCTAGAATTTTTTAAAAAATACTGTGCAATTTGAATTAGTGTCTGCAAGGCCATCAAAGTAAAACTTTTCAAAAAAGCAAAGAAACAAAGAAGTAAATTATTTAGATAGTGAAAATTTCTAATTGGTTCAAATTTGAGAAAAATCAGTGGAGATTGTGCATAAAGTAAGGTGACATCAAATGGGATGTCTTTATTCATAAAATAATTTGATATAACGGAATCATGCTGCAATATGGACATTTGTTTAATTTAGAACCAAAATTGTGGTTAGTTCTTCAATGAGTTCATATGGATCCCTTCTACAATCTGGGCATTAGTTAAATTAAGCTCCACAATTATGGAAAGTTCTTCAATCGTTTCATATGGATCCCTTCTGCAATTTGGTCAGGTGCTCAGATTGGATCCACAAGTCAGTATTTTAAGATTATCTTATTATTCATGATTTTCCTTAATGTCAAGCTTTTCTAGTATTAAAATTTGCTATAATGTCAGGATCATCAAATATGTTAAGATTTTATATAACATTAATATTTTTAATTATATTGATGTTATTTGAGTTAAAAGTATTGTGTTTTAAAAGCTGAAACATCAGCAAAATGTATAGCCAGAATTTTTTTAAAAAATACTGTGCAATTTGAATTAGTGTCTGCAAGGCCATCAAAGTAAAACTTTTCAAAAAAGCAAAGAAACAAAGAAGTAAATTATTTAGATAGTGAAAATTTCTAATTGGTTCAAATTTGAGAAAAATCAGTGGAGATTGTGCATAAAGTAAGGTGACATCAAATGGGATGTCTTTATTCATAAAATAATTTGATATAACGGAATCATGCTGCAATATGGACATTTGTTTAATTTAGAACCAAAATTGTGGTTAGTTCTTCAATGAGTTCATATGGATCCCTTCTACAATCTGGGCATTAGTTAAATTAAGCTCCACAATTATGGAAAGTTCTTCAATCGTTTCATATGGATCCCTTCTGCAATTTGGTCAGGTGCTCAGATTGGATCCACAAGTCAGAAATTGTCATGGACTAAACTTAGACTAAGGACAAAAGTTAAGTCAACTGTATAAAGCTTTTAGCCGATCTGCCATCAACACTATGTCTAAATGAAACATGAATACCTGATTTGAACCAAAGCTGCGTTTTTTTGGCGATATCTGATATAACCTTGTTAAGTAATTGATTTCGCCCATCAGTTAGTTTCTGTTGCAGAATTTGAAAATATGATAGGATTCCTACTATCAATAGAAACAAAAAAAGCAGCTTTGAAAACATTCACATTCCAAAAATCGTGTCAAAATGTTTATTTAATTGATAAAAAAATGGGAGTCATTTTGCATAAAATCACTGGATTTATAAAAAGACATGAAGCATTTATAACAATCGTTTTAATAAAACTAAGACGAAAATGGGAATTATGTTAGCTCAAAATGAGGGTATATTTAAAGGCTTGCTGGTATCGGCTGGCAATGCATTTGTTTTAACATGATCACGAACTTTCTGCTCCCAAGCTAACCGGTTGTTTCGATAAACTGATGCACTCTCTGGTTTTAGTGGACTATCTGGATTAGGCTCCGAAAGAAGAGAGCAAATGCTAAGCAACAATTTTGTTATAGTCAGTGATGGTGTCCATCCACCCATTCCACCTCTTAGTGTTGTTAAGCATATTTGTCCTGTGTGCGAAATATTTGGATGCCAAATTGGAGTCATGAATCTAACTACTGGGGGTGCAAATGGATATTCTTCAGGAAATTTTATATCAAGCTGAAAAACACCCTGTTCGTAAGCTGTACCAGCAGGACCTCTTATAACACCATGCCAATGAAGCAAATTATTGTTGAATGGCTCTGCATTGCACCAGTCATTTGTTTCATTCTTTAGATCTACAAGTTCTTTTTTCAGCCGCTTCTGAGCAGTTGATATAGTTTCTGTCGTCTGACCTGTTTCTCTTATGTCAGCCATGATTAGCAGTATAAAAGAATGTAATGTTAGATTTCTAATTGTTAAAATTAGATAAATTGCATAAAAAATTGTATAAAAAATATCGGTTAAACCTTGGTGCATTTTTTTTTATTTTAAACAAGTATATGGCGCAAATCACAATAGGTGATGACCATGGAGCGCTTCCTCCTTCCAATTTTACCTTTACAATTTCCAATAATTAAGGATTGCTCCTGTTTGAATGTGTCTCTTAAATGTGTATTTGTGAAGTGTGAATTTGCTCTCAAAGCGTAAGTCTATGCTTTCATAACAAATTTCAACAAGTATATGGCGCAATAGGTGAGCGCGGATCTTAACACGCCTCAAAACATTACCGTTCAGTGAAAATAGGATTTCCAAATCAGTCGAGAATTTACCATTTCCCAGCATATCCAACTTTTAAATTTTCTACCCAAAAAATTAATGTCCAGGCAGCGCAGTCCGGCCAAGCAGCACCCTGATTACCCAGCGGCTTGCTGTCTCCGCCTCCAGCTCCGGGCACATATGGACTCAGAGGGCTGCATCCGGGTTGGCAGTTGCTTCTATGCAGCTAAGCCCTCCGGCCTCCCTCCTCTCCTTATTCCCCAAGTTCATCTATTTGACCTCCTCATCCTCGACGCTCACCTCCGGCTAGGACATGCTCCCAAGTCCGTCGTCGTTGGCCACCTCCGCCATCACTACTGGTTCAGCAAGAGCAAGCTCACCGTCGCTTTGGTCCTCCAGCGCCTCTGTCAACCCTGCCGCATCTGCAGCTCACCCCGCCTAGCCCATCCAGCTGATGCACAGCTCCCGCCCAGCCTTCTCCGACATCCTCGTCGACCAGGCCAGACCATTGTCTATTTACCTGCAGTTGATTGAATAACTTTTGTTAATAACTTGTAATTCATGTAATTTTCATTCCTGTGACCTTAAAATGGGGTAAATATTAGGGTCATGAAAGAGTTCACTATTTAGTGGTTGATTCAGTTTCACTAGGAATGCTAAAATTACTTCCACATGACCCATAAAGGAACATAAAGCATCGGGGTTCTTAGTAGACAACTAAGAGCAGATTCGCAAATATTGATTTTCTTTAATCAATCGTCTATGCCAACCACATGACAATCCGACAAATGCCCCAAAACCATCTAACAGCTGAATTTCTTAAATAAATTCAATACTGCACGAAATATCACAAACATTCATTGAACATGAGCCAACCCCAAAATCTGCATAAAGTGAAACCGTAACTTTGTTGCAAACAGTTACTACATTATTTTGAGTGCATGACTATTTCTTCCACTATTTCTTCCATTCTTCCATTCCGTTCAACTCTTGCATTTGAGAGAGCAAAATACATTCATAGCCTCAACAAGCAAAACTACTACCATTATGAGGGGAATGGGAGCTGGCCGTAACTATCGATACTATTGTTAACGAAGCCTCCAGAGGATTGGACTCCTCGTCAGTCGCCAAGTCAATAGTAAAAAGAGTCAAAACAAGATCGTTAGCTTAATCAGCTCTGGCAGGTCAATCGAGATATCGGCTATATCCACACCCATCAATTTCTCTGCTTTGGTTGCTGCACCACCCTTCCCATTACCACTTTGATTTTGAGCGATACTTCTACAGTCTCATCCCTGTGATCGTGATCAACGAATTTGAAGGCTAGGTGATTCTACAAAGGCTAGGCGAATCTTCATCTACTACTACAGATCTACATCTTTTTCAAAGGTATAGGGGGAGGTGTTGGGTGACATGTGATCGCTTAATCATGAAGCCTAGCCATAACAGCCGGTTGCCGCTTCTGTTTTGCCTCCAGTCCTTCACTCAGATCTACTCTAATCTCTGCCCATGCGTGGATAAGAACGCATGATTTCCCGATATCACCCAACAGAGCATTACAGGGTTTTCTATTAAATAATATTATCGGGAAAGTTTGTTTTACTTTAGTTTTTTTTAGTTTTTGACCACAAAGCGGGGATGCCTTGGATGAACCAATGTAGGAGACCAGGGTGCCAATGTAGCCATAGCTGTTATTTGGTGCCAGTCAGTGGTGTTAGCACGAAAAAAATTTCATTTGTGTGGTGTGACACGAGACACGAGCTGGAGCCTGGCCATTTGTTTTTGTGTCGTTTTGTGTATGACACGAAACAATACTCATTTCGTGTGCACAGTCAAGTTTTCTGGAAAATTTCGGGCACATTTTCTGATGTCTTTTTTCTCGGAAAAACACATGAAAAGCGTTGAGAAGTAAATGAGACAATGTCCTACTACTTATAGAGCACCCAACGGTTGCTCTGAAAGAGCAAAATGGCCTGCACACTGGCCTCCTGCAGACGATTGCGACGGTTGTCTAAGAGAAGTCCCATGCGACTAAAAAGCCGCTCTGCATCGGAGGAGCTAGATGGTAGGGAGAGGATAGCAAGAGCCAGCTTTCGGAAGAGAGAGGAGAGAGAGAGCTTTCAGTATGGGGCCAGCACTCTCCTCCGATTCTCCAGACTGCTCCTGCTGGAACTATTCGACTTTTGCGTAGTGACTGGAAAACT
The DNA here is from genome assembly GCA_030248095.1 of Ptycholaimellus sp. GST1_10. NCBI lineage: Eukaryota > Metazoa > Nematoda > Chromadorea > Chromadorida > Chromadoridae > Ptycholaimellus > Ptycholaimellus sp. GST1_10. The sequence goes on from JASANA010005478.1 coordinate 21,859, forward strand.
TCCACAGCAGTGGAAGAACTCCTTTATCACCCCCGTCTTCAAGCGCAAAGGGGATAAAAGCTGCTGCACTGCCTACCGCCCCATTTCGCTCATCCCCTGCCTCCTCAAAATCTTTGACCGAATCCTCTCGCAGCAGCTCAACTCCCACTTTGAAAGTACAGGGCTCTTTCCAACCTCTATGCATGGCTTTAGACCCCGGCGCTCTACAGTCACCTGCCTACTCTCTTTTCAAGCCTTTCTAGCCAAACAATTGCACCAGCGCATGCATGTGGATGTCATTAACATTGACATCGCGAAGGCATTCGATTCAGTAAGCCACACTAAGCTAATTCATGTGGGGCAAGCTGTAGGGCTAGGCGCAGCAGTCCAGCACTGGCTAAAGGAATTCATTTGTGAGCGGACTATGCAGGTGCGTGTAGGCAAGGCCCTCTCTGCCCCTCTAGGTGTGAGCTCATCAATCGTGCAGGGCGGCTCCTCCTCTCCTGTACTGTTCAACCTCTTTCTCCTGCCCCTAATCTGGCGCCTAAACCACCTCACTGACACCAGAGTCTGGGCCTATGCCGACGACTTGCGCCTGGCCTCCTCTACCCCCTCCAGCCTATCTCAGGCCCTGGAGATCCTCTCTGAATGGGCAGAGCAGTGGCAGCTCGCCATTGCTCCAGGCAAGTGCACCCACTACCACGTCAGCATGGGCCCAGCGCCAACACTAACTGTAGCAGGCAAACCAATCCCCAAAGCCCCTCCTGAAGGAGTCCGCGATCTTGGCCTTCTACTCCTCCCAAGCCTAGGATACAAATCGCACATAACAAGCATTATAAATAAGGCTAATTTTGCATGCAGCCTAATTAAAAAATGCTTACACACAGCCTCTCCCCAACTTCTCTCTAAGGCATTCATAACATACGTGCATCCGCTCTTAGAATATGCATCTCCAGTGTGGTCTCCCAGCACAAAAGCAGAAATCAATCAAATTGAATGTGTTCAGCAGAGATTCACCAAGTACATATTCAAAATATGCAGGATTGCTAATAGCATGGGCTCATATGCTGAATGCCTGTCCTCCCTGAGCCTGCCCTCACTGCTTAGACGCCGTCAAATAGCTGACCTTGTCCTTGTGCGAAGCTGCTACCAAACCTGCTTGAAATTAAGCAACAGCACAGAAGCCCCCTCCCCCTCACTCCAAGAGAGCTGGCACGGCTGCCCTATTTTCTTCCCCTTCCTGCACACAGGCTTGCGAGGCAGTCACCACTTTACGGTGGCCAGTGGTGGTGGAGCTGGGCAACTGGCTCTCTGGCCCGGGCGGGTTTCGGCGCTCTGGAGGCGCCTCTTGGCTGCGGATACAAAGGGCGGGCGCGGGGCCTTCCTTGCTTCTGTGAATGCCTTGTTGGATGCCGATGATGTGTGATCAATCACCTAAGCTATAACCCACCTCCTCCTCCCTCAATTCCAGAGTACCTTAATTGCTGCTCTGTTGTTCCCGTTGTTTACGGAAGAAAAACAAGAAGAAGAAGAAAACGAATTTTGTGCTAGAAACAAAATGTTTCTACAACTGTTTCTACAAAACAAAACTACAACAACGGAGGTGGGAAGAAAAAAACTGGCCCTCTGGCCTGGAGGCAAGGACACCTGAGTGAGCACACGGAAACAATACAAATTTACACAGAAAAACAACAGACACGAAAAATACGAAACAATATGCGACTTTTTTTTCCGTTTCGTGATTGTTTCATTGTTTCTGTGTGGGCCTATTGTTTCGTGTGCACATCACTGGTGCCAGTGATGTGCCATTCAGGTAGATGATGCAGGTCTTGAACAGGGCTTGTAGAATACCAGGTACCGCGGGGGGGGGCACTAAGTCTTCGCCTTCTTTTTTAAATGCTTAGTACTCGTCTCAAAATGATCATAGCAAGCTGTAAATTGGTCACAATTTAGAACTAATATCCATAAACATTGTGCTAAATTTGTTTTAAATTATCTTTATTACTCACGGAGAAATGGTAGAAAATGTAAATTTTCTCAAATTTCTCCCCTGTAACTTATCAAACCACCTGTGACAGTCCTATTTTTTATCATGTTAATATTTCAAATGTAAACCACTTTAGACATGATATTGCATAACAGGCATTTACAGCAACATAAAAGGGAAATATGGACACACTGTGGCCATTTTATAGCTTTCATGGATAGGAAGCAGATGAGATTTAACCAAGCAAAATAAAAAAAGCGAAGACTGTGCCCCCCCGGTACCAGAAACACTGGGTCATCAGCAGCCAGCTTAGATCCATCCCCTGCCATGCATATGACTTTTAGTTTACTGGTGCATATGACTTTTAGTTTAACTGAAGAGCTATGATTTAATAAATACATGAGGCCCAGGGGCCCGGGGAAGGGGAGTGTGGGGAAGAAATGAATACCTACTATCGTCCATTGAATAGATGCGGAGGAGGAGGATAAGAAGGAGAAGGAGTTCGGACAAATAGTTTTTTGCATTTTTCATGGTTAAATTATCCGTTTTATGCAAAAGTCAAAGGATAAACTATTGTCAATTCGATGTTTCTTTTTCAAATGCGAAAAGAATTAAAACGATTGGAGCTTTCTTTGACGAGCAACAGCCTTATCAAAATAAAGATCTAGCAATAACCCCAAAAACATACACCTGGGTCAAAAAGAGGGTCCACCTGGGTCCCTCGCGCCAGCCCAATAACAATTCCAAATATGTGCTTACTTTGAAATTGGTTGAGAAACCACAGACGTTTCGTTTTGAGTGACAAACTTTCATGCATTCAACAAATCTGTGCTTACTTTTGAAATTGGTTGAGAAGCCATAGACTTGCCCTTTTGAGCAGTGGTGTGCGAATGGAAAAATTATCTTTTGTGTCGTGCGCACAATGACACGAATGAGGTGCCAGCTGTTCTGCGTGTGTTGTTTTCGTGTGTCACATGAAACAATATTCATTTCGTGTGCTCATAGAGTTTTCATGAAAACTTTTTGCTGAGTTTTATTGATGTTCTTTTTTTCTCCGGAAACAACAGAGACCACAATAGAGAAATGGAAACGGATTAAGCTACTTCATGAGCACCCACCGATTCGTTGCATCCAAACCAACATTAATTTCCAGCCCAGTTTGAGTGTATTTGAATGAAAAAGCAGAAAGTATTGTGGCAAGAAGAGGAAGGTATTCTATGACGGGCAGGGCAAGGCGCCATGAAAGGTGTGAAGAAGAAAGAAAAAAGTCATGCATTCTATCGCAGTGACCTTGTATAAGAGCTACAACAACGGCTGGTGTTGAAGGACACTTCTATGAGCACACGAAAACAAAATGGGTTGGGTTTTTTGTGTTGTCTTCTGTGGCACTAAACACAAAAAATACAAAGAAACAATACAAAACGCGATTTTTTTTGTTTTTTTCGATTCCGTGTCGCGTTTTGTTGTCGTACTGACACCACTGCTTTTGAGTGGCACACTTTCATACATGAAAATATTAATGGGTATTATATTATATTTATATTTATTATATATTATATTATATTTATTTATACGGCATCAGGGTATTATATTTATACGAGTTAAGTAACCTCTATAGAACGCGATAAGGCCTCTGTGCCCTCCTGCTCCTGATACTCTTTGTACCTCTGTGACATTTTGGATGACGGTGTAGCTGGGGAAACCGTTCATGGTTGCTGACGTGTGCATGTTTGTCTCCTGCACGAGGGCGAATCGATCGAGGTTCTGTTCATCGAGCAGTCTAGAGAGGGCAAGCTGCTTTCTGTGGCCGGCTATGTTGATGGATATGATCTTGAGGGCTTCTGTCTGCGTCTGTGTGTGTCTGTGTGTGTCTGTCTGGGCGTTTTCTGTGTGATTTCCAGATATATATGTGTACAGAAGTATATGAGGACAAAAAGTCAGCCATCTGTATATCCCGTTTTGTGGTCAAGGTAAATATCAAGTATTCTCATTTTTGTGCTTTAAAATCAGCTAATAAATAAAGAAGTCCTTACTCCTGCATCTTCCCTTGCCTCATTTCTCTATTCTTGTAGCCCCGCTGCTCGTCCCCAGACTTCAGACTTCATTAAAGGGCTTCGGGCTTCAGACCTTCATTTCACTTAGTGATCGCAAAAACAGTAACTTCAACCACGGATCATGAATGTTACTTAATTTCTGATATTATGGAGTGAAAACTAATAAATCAATAATTAAAGCCCTGATCATAAATGCGAGAAGCAAAACAAGACCCGCGTTTACCGATTCTACTATTTAATAGTTTTACATTCATTTATCATTCATGGCCAACATGATTGTGAACATGTGAAACAGAACTGATTATTAATTCTAGAAACGCCAAAAATGTTTTCATCTTGAGCCGTACTATGGATTAAAAATATGGAATAGTCTTAAAAAGTATATGGCGCATAGCGCAATAGGTGACCGCGGAGCTTCACACCTCTAACTTCCCAGGCATTTTAGCTTCTTTTTTGACCAGCATGAAAGTTTGACACTCAAAAGGGGAAGTCTGTGGTTTTTTTAATGAACTTAAAAAGTAAGCATTGATTTAGAATCGGCATATATGAATTGTGAATAAAAACCGTGCATGTGAATAAAAATAACTTCTTCTGTACAATTATCAGCCCTTCAGCGGCGACTGCTTACTGATTCTGTTGACATGTGTGAAAATGTGTCTGTGGTTTCTCAACCATTTTCGAAAGAAAGCACAGATTTCAAAGCACACTATAACACTTGTGAATCAAAAAAAACTACGTCTTCTGTGCAATTATACTGCTTACAGATGTTATAGGCATGTGCAAAAATTTGTCACTCAAAAGGTGCTACAGCGCAATTACTGTATATTGCTTGCAATTTTGCAGCCTTTTGCAGAACTGATAGTATTGAAAGATCAGCTAGGTAAGATCAGCTAAAGGACATTGCGGAGTTTAGTATCTAAACAGTTACTCACATCTAAACTCCGTAGAACACATCATTGTTGCAGTTCAGTTGAAGAAAATCTAACAAGTATATGGCGCAAAGCGCAATAGGTGACCGCGGAGCGCTTACACATCCACATGTAGTAAAATTCAAAAATTAAGGAAAAATTCTGCTGTGAAGGTGATCATTGCATCTCAAAAGGAAAATTCTGTGGTTTCTCAACCATTTTCAAAAGTAACCACAGATTTGGAATCGTTATATACGACTTGTGAACAAAAAAACTCAAGTCGTCTGTGCAATTATCAGCCGTTCAGCTGCTACTAATTATTGAGGCTATGTGTCATGTGTGAAATTTTGTCACTCAAGAGGGCAAGTCTGTGGTTTCTCAACCATTTTAGAAAGTAAGCACAGATTTGGAATCGTTATATACGACTTGTGAACAAAAAAACTCAAGTGTTCTGTTCAATTATCAGCCGTTCAGCTGCTACTAATTATTGATGCTATTGTCATGCATGAAAGTTTGTCACTCAAGAGGGCAAGTCTGTGGTTTCTCAACCATTTTCAAAAGTAAGCACAGATTTGGAATCGTTATATACGACTTGTGAACAAAAAAACTCAAGTTGTCTGTGCAATTCTCAAGATTACAGGTGCTACAGCGCAAAAACTGTATATTGCAATTTTCAAGCCTTTCTACCCAAATAAGTAATGTTTCAAATGCTCGGAAACCGGTTCCACCCCTCCAGATCTTCCTAAAATTGCATTACCTTTCAGGAAAAAAAAAGTTTGTCCCAATCCGTTGAGAATTCGGTGAGGACCAGCATTTCCAGAAATATATACATACATACATATATATGAGGACAAAAGTTGAGTAACCTCTATAGACCGCGGAGCGGCCCTTCGGGCCGCTCCGCGGTCAAAAAAGACCCCTCAAAAGATAAGAGTTGCCGAAAAAGTGAACAAACTGTAGAACACATGATTTATGGGAAGGTCTGGGAAAGCGAATCAGAAACTAGTTTCCCACTCTATTGCAGATGGAATATCTGGTGAAATTAGAATAAGAAACTAGGGTTGTTATGATATATCTTGACCACAATGCTACTTCACACCAACATCTGAATGTTAGAAGTAAAATGATTCATGGTTATAATTATAGGTCAAATTTGGACCATAATTGTCCTCGGTTTAGATAAGTTGGTCGAGTCAATCGTGTCAAGCAAGTCGGCCTATTATAAAGTAGTATAAATAAACAAATAGTGTATCCAATTTTTTTTATAAAAACTCAGAAAGCATTTACTATTAGCTGGATGGCTACCACAATTTACAATGATCAAAAAAGCATTCCTGAGGGCAGTCAATCCAACAAAGAATTAATTAACAATAGGTGACACTGTAGCAGGGCGCTGGCTAGTAATGCAATCACTTGGAACTGGCTCATTTGGTGATGTATACATGGTTAAGGACATGGACACAAAATGGAATGGGAGAATGGAACGCCCTTGCTTTGCAATAAAAACTGAATCATCTAATGTAAACTCACCAATACTAAAAATGGAAGTTGCTGTTTTGAAGCGTTTGAACAAAAATGGGTCACATCATGCATGTACTCTAATCTCTCGTGGAACAACCAGTTGCCTAAATTATATGGTCATGAGCATCACTGGGCCATCTATCTCCAAGCTTCTTAGAAAACAATCAAATGGAACATTTTCTCTATCAACAGCTTTGCGATTAGCTAAACAGGGTCTTTACTGCATGGAGGACATGCACACGATTGGATTTCTCCATAGAGATATAAAACATGGCAATTTCGCAATAGATATCTGCAAAAGTCAGTCACTAATCATTATTGATTTTGGACTTGCACGATCCTTTTTGAATCCAGGGTCATCTGAACACCGTAAGGCAAGAGCAGAGTGTGGATTTCGAGGCACAATAATGTTTGCATCATTAGCTGCTCATGAAGGGCACGACTTAGGAAGAAAAGATGATCTAGAGAGCTGGTGGTACTTGGTACGTGACATGATTTTGGGATCTCTACCCTGGACTTACAAACATACTAAATTAGAAATGTTGAAAGCCAAAAAGGAACTTCGAGCTAATAAACAGTTATTTGATCAAATCCCGCCTAACTTGTCTGAAGCTTTGGAGTACATTGACCTTTTAGAGTTTTCCCAAGTGCCTGATTATTCAATGTTACGCAACCTTCTATCAAATGCTCTTGAAGACTTAGATTCAGCCAAATCAGAGCTACCGCAATGTATTTGACGACTGAAGTTTGATTAAGTTGAATGTAAGTTAATTCGTAAAACTTCAATTAATTTTAGTCAGACTGTCAGATTCAGATTTTCTTGCATCTAGAAACAATTCACGCAGTAAAATCAATTTTCCTATTTTGATTAAAATCAGTATTTCTTTTAAAGTACCACTTTCATAAAATCAGGTATTTCAGAAACGTTTATCATTTTTGGACACTTTGCAAATAATATTAGTAAAATATAAGAAGCGATAAGCATTATTTGAGGACTGATGATGATATTATTTTGACGGTGAGGTACAAGAGCATGGAAAAAGTGATCTGCGACAAATCAAATTGGACTGCACAGGAATTTACCTGCTATACCCCTAAATTTCGTCCAGGCCTCTGTTATAGCCAACTGGAACAGAAGGGCAAAAATGATAAATGAAAAAAAATATTTTCGGTGTCTAGCTTGTGTTGGAACTTAAGTTGTGGATAAACTGTCTGCTGGGATTGCTTAGAAATCAGAAAACAGCTAAATGATTATTTCCTATTTTTTAAATAAATGGAAATTTTTTTCAGGTAGGTGGCAGGGGCCTCTAAATGGCCAGTAATCGTGTCCAAAATGCAAAAATTTTCTATGTACTTCTGCTTTGTGATTGAAAGCTATATTTGATAAGTTAAGACCCAATAAGCCATTCGTTCCAAAAAAATCACCAAACAAGATCACAGAAAAACGAGAATAAAAAGAAGAACAAAAAGAAGTCACCAACCAAAAGTTACTCATACTGAACATGTGTAATATGAGTTTGGATGAAGAACGTATAATGAGATTTGTAATTAGACAAAAAAGTAATGGCAGGCCTCGTTAAACATATGAATCAAGACCAGCACTTAGTTGATTCAATACTTGAAAGCCCTAGCTTATATAAAGTACAGTTCTATAAGGTCCTAACAGAAGTATCAAGCTCAGACGCAAGCTGGCTTTCCTTATTCCTCTTCAGAAAGTGCAAGAAAGAAACAGCTGAAGCCACTACATCATTAGTAAGCAGGAAATTAAACACACTATATAACAACACTTGCTATGAGGCGCCATTGCTAATGAAGATAGTGTCATTTCATTCCGCATTCATTACCTTTGTGAACAAAACTAATAGCACTTAGCAATGCAAGCATATTTTCAAACCTTGACTGAAACAGCCACAAAACTCAAACATGCAATTATCATGGTATTAGCAATTCATTATTCTTAAAGATATTTTTTATTTGCATATAGTATTTCTATTTGTAATTACGTCTCTTCATGGGACACGTTTCAGAAAATAATAAATAAATAAATATTCCAAATACTAAGATACTGCACAGAACAAACATACAGCTACATTGATATGAGAGTAATTAACACTTATTTCATACGGAAAAAAGTCCTACCTATGAGCGCTTCACACAGTGGGCCACTAGCTGACGTATGGGGATCATCCATTAAACAAGAAGCAAAAGAGCATAACATCATAATTCACAGCTATTACAGATATGTTGATGATTCCTTTATAATAATCACAGATGAGAACAACCAATGAAAACATTTTATTCACTACCTCAACCAAAACATGCAGGTATCAAAAGGTTACGTGGGAGGAAGAACTGGATGGATGCCTACCATTCTTAGACATCAACCTAAGACATGGTATTATATTGAATAATGATGGCAAGGATCAATGGTACCCTATCACATCTGTTTTTTTGAAAACCATGCGACACAAACTATGACATGCCATTTGACTCATGTGCACCCATGTCATATAAACTATCACCAATACATAGCGAGGCCACAGAGCCAAACATTACTGCATCAACAACCACTTACTAAATATGGAAACATTCAACCTTATCAAGAAATACGAATTGTATGGCTACCCCATGTCATTAATAAATAATACAATTAACAAGTTTATGTACAAATAGAAAAATATAATCCAATTTGGAAATGATGAAAGGAGATGCATCAATGTCAAAACTCCATATTTTAATGAGAAAACCCTAATTGTACAAAGAAATACAGTGTACCCAGGCTACATTAGAATAGTTCCAACAACTGGCCCAAAACTATGGCACTTACATGGCAGCAGACCCAAATGCAAACACACCTATATGCTAAACACACATGTAGTGTACCAAATTAATTGCAAATGTGGCTCAATGTACATAGGGGAAACAAATAGACGCCTGGAATCTATAATAAAATAGCACAAAAGTAACTGGTGTAGGAACACCCAACAGAACGTATTCAAAGAACACCAAGGAGTTGACCATGGACCTGAAAAAAAATGCCAAAATTATACACATCTGCAACCACCTGCAAGAACGCAAGGCTGCAGAGGTATTGTGCATCAAGATCAATGAATCAAAAGTGATTGTAGCATTAACCAACATACAAAGACAACATGGCATACCCATTAGTGTTTTACCTGTATTACAGCACTGCCCTAATACTGCACACTAAAAATTTGATTAACACCATCTATTTTCTATGTTTTTTTACCTTACAATTTTTAATCGTTTTTACATTGTTTGCATTATTTAAGACCCAGGAATTTTAAAGGAGGACAAAAAAGAAGGAACGAGGGAAGAAGGAAGCACCACCCCCAAAACCCCCCCCACAAAACCCAACCACAAAAAGAAAGCCCCAAAAACAACAAACCCAAAAAAAAAAAAAAAAAAAAAAAAAAAAAAAAAAAAAAAAAAAAAAAAAAAAAACAAAAAAAAAAAAAAAAAAAAACAAAAACACAAAAAAAAAACCCCCATATTTTAAAATTGCCTTTAGGTATCAGAAATCTATTTTTGTCAGAAATTATGAGTACAGGTCCTCAAAAATGGATGTGGCCCATAAATGGCAAAGTTAATATTTTTATAGATCATATAAAATGTGAACCAAAGATGGAGCCATCAGGTGAATGGTCATTTTCATTAAATGGAGCTGAAATAATAATTTATGGACCTTTTGAACACTTCACTAATTCAAACTATAAATTCATTGAAATGAGAACAGAATGCGGCAAATTCGAAAGAAACCAACAGCTACATTGGGATATTATGCTATACATATGGCTTGAATCAAGTCTATCTTTAACACATCTAACAACGATACCTTCTGAACGACACATGATTTTATTACCATTCGAGGGAGTTATTGCTGACTTAAATCCAAAGCTAAACCTCCACATTGAATTTTTGCGTAAAGAAGAATATACCACTCCAGATTTCTTTGTTTCGCGCCACTCAGATGACATTAAGATAAAGATTTCAGATAACAATGGCCTAAGAGAACTGTTTGTTTCACCATCTGTCCTTCTTCAAAATATTAACCCTTTTGGTCAATTAGCAGCCATGCTTAAAACCTGCAAAAACGATTGGTCAGATGAATTTACCAGCTATGAAGAGCTGGAAGAGATTTTACTGCACGTATATCCATCACGTAGACCCATAACAGAAATAAACTGCCATTCGTTAGCTAAATTGGCTGCACATTTAGGTATACCAAGATTGCAAAAACGCATTGCTAGCTATGTTGAAGGAAACAGCTTGGCTCCTCTGTCTTTTAGACTGCTAGTTCTTGATGCTGCTGAAATGATGAACGA
>JASANA010005479.1:0-59153 GCA_030248095.1 Ptycholaimellus sp. GST1_10
CGCTCAATAAATATTAATTAGTTAAATATGTAACCAACATTATAAAATATGTGTTCATAAATTTTATATGATATTAAAAGTGGATAATATTAAAGTGGAAGAAATATTCTGTACCATTGGCAAGCCAAAAAGTGGGGGTCCTCTCAAAATTTGCAATTCACTCAGTAAAAAGTAAAGGAAATACATTTTTATATGTACATGGAATCTGCTGCGTCATCTGCATTTTGTTTTTGGGCGCGCATGGAAAGACACTGAACTGCGCGCCAAAAACAAAATGCAACTGTCCAAGCAGCAGATTCCACTAGTATAAAATGTATTTCCTTTACTCTTTACTCCTTAATTAATTTGCAAATTTTTCAGAAAAGAGACCCACTTTTGGCTTGCCAATGGTACCAGATATACAAATATATTCCTCTCAGGGTTGATATAACTCATTATTGGGCTGGCGCGACAGGAATAGCGATGGTCAGCGCCCAGCCCTCCTCGACCGAGTGATGTCTTTGTTATTAGTTCATCACAGCTCCTGCCCATGTTTCCTGGCAGGAGCTGCAGGTGAGGCGGCGCTCGCTGTGGCCCTTGGGGCCTCCTTGGGAGCTGGAGCAGCAGGGATGGAAGGGTGGGGCGGGCTTTGGAGAGGCCTAGGGGGCTGGGGTTGGAGCAGATCCCTTGGGAGGGGTGCGGTGGAGCCGAAGGGCTGTTGAGCTTGAGGCTGGTGCTGAGGGGCTGGAGCTGGGTGGCCTAGTGCTTGGAGCTGAGTGGCCTGGAGCTGAAGCCTGGAGCTGGTGCCTGGAGCTGGTGATGCCCTGGAGCTGGTGCCCTGGCTGGTTCCCTGGAATCAGGTGGAGAGGCAGGCAGGAAGGCTGGCACAGGTTGCCAAGAGAGAGGTGGGAATGAGTGGTGGGGGATTGCCTCAGCAGTGTCCCCCTAGAGCTTGAGGTTCTTGGACTCCAGGCCACTGGCTTGAGCTTGAAGTGGCAGGAGGAACTGGTACAGGCTCCAAATTGAGGTGTGGGATGCCTCAATGCTCTGCCTTGTCCATTTGGCTTCTCTCTCTTTTGGGTTGCCTTTTTCTCTCCTGAATACGTTGGGTAATAACCAATTGCAATGCAAGAGTAAAACACTAAAAGTGCCTCTTAAACTCAGCAAAGCAACTAAAATGGACCCTCGCGAATTCCTACTTAAACAAAGAAGCAAGAATTGAACACTCCCTAAAAGGGCAGAAAACAACACCTCTTAATGCTAAAAGAAGCTTCAAACACTTTCAAAGAGACTCACAAAAGAATCGCGTTTTGGGTAGCAATTCAAAGGGAGTTGAGAGGTGTTGAAATGGGAGGCAAGAGAGGTGGTGGAAGGGAGTGTGTGTGCGAAGGGAATGTGTGGGAGAGAGAGAGAGGGGACGCTAGGCAAGAAGTAAGCGGGAGACTTTTGCCGCCAGAGACATTCCCAAGAGGGTCACTTGGAGTACATACTCACGTCTCCTAAAGGGAGGACAACTATGGTAGGTCAAACTTGGCTCACACTTCTGCGCGCTTGCGCGACAGCTCCGATAGTAGCAGAAGGGGACGGACCTTTGTCGGCATCAGTGGAGAATGAGCAGAAGGAGCTGCCGGCGGTGGAGATGCCGCTCTCGGGTGGAGTTCCAAGACTTCGGCTGGCTAGAGGATGGGTGTCGGGGCGTTTGGTGGGCGTGGGTGGCGGCGGGGTGGGCGCTGCTCTGCAGGGAAGTCGCACCAGCTCGTAGCATGCTCCAATTGCTCCGATAGTAGCAGAAGGGGACGGACCTTTGTCGGCGTCGGTGGAGAATGAGCGGAAGGAGCTGCCGGCGGTGGAGATGCCGCTCTTGGGTGGAGTTCCAAGACTTTGGCTGGCTAGAGGAAGGGTGTTGGGCCGTTTGGCGGGCGTGGGTGGCGGCGGGGTGGGCGCTGCTCTGCAGGGAAGTCGCACCAGCTCGTAGCCTGCTCCAATTGCTCCGATAGTAGCAGAAGGGGACGGACCTTTGTCGGTGTCGGTGGAGAATGAGCGGAAGGAGCTGCCGGCGGTGGAGATGCCGCTCTCGGGGTGGAGTTCCAAGACTTCGGCTGGCTAGAGGAAGGGTGTTGGGGCGTTTGGCGGGCATGGGTGGCGGCGGGGTGGGCGCTGCTCTGCAGGGAAGTTGCACCAGCTCGTAGCCTGCTCCAATTGCTCCGATAGTAGCAGAAGGGGACGGACCTTTGTCGGCGTCGGTGGAGAATGAGCGGAAGGAGCTGCCGGCGGTGGAGATGCTGCTCTCGGGTGGAGTTCCAAGACTTCGGCTGGCTAGAGGAAGGGTGTCGGGGCGTTTGGCGGGCGTGGGTGGCGGCGGGGTGGGCGCTGCTCTGCAGGGAAGTCGCACCAGCTCGTAGCCTGCTCCAATTGCTCCGATAGTAGCAGAAGGGGACGGACCTTTGTGGGCGTCGGTGGAGAATGAGCGGAAGGAGCTGCCGGCAGTGGAGATGCTGCTCTCGGGTGGAGTTCCAAGACTTCGGCTGGCTAGAGGAAGGGTGTCGGGGCGTTTGGCGGGCGTGGGTGGCGGCGGGGTGGGCGCTGCTCTGCAGGGAAGTCGCACCAGCTCGTAGCCTGCTCCAATTGCTCCGATAGTAGCAGAAGGGGACGGACCTTTGTCGGCGTCGGTGGAGAATGAGCGGAAGGAGCTGCCGGCGGTGGAGATGCCGCTCTCGGGTGGAGTTCCAAGACTTCGGCTGGCTAGAGGAAGGGTGTCGGGGCGTTTGGCGGGCGTGGGTGGCGGCGGGGTGGGCGCTGCTCTGCAGGGAAGTCGCACCAGCTCGTAGCCTGCTCCAATTGCTCCGATAGTAGCAGAAGGGGACGGACCTTTGTCGGCGTCGGTGGAGAATGAGCGGAAGGAGCTGCCGGCGGTGGAGATGCCGCTCTTGGGTGGAGTTCCAAGGCTTCGGCTGGCCAGGGGTAGGGTGTCGGGGCGTTTGACGGGCGTGGGTGGCGGCGGGGTAGGCGCCGCTCTGCAGGGAAGTCGCACCAGCTCGTAGCCTGGTCCAATTGCTCCGATAGTAGCAGAAGGGGATGGACCTTTGTCAGCGTTGGTGGAGAAGGAGCGGAAGGAGCTGCCGGCGGTGGAGATGCCGCTCTCGGGTGGAGTTCCAAGGCTTCGGCTGGCCAGGGGTAGGGTGTCGGGGCGTTTGGCGGGCGTGGGTGGCGGCGGGGTGGGCGCTGCTCTGCAGGGAAGTCGCACCAGCTCGTAGCCAGGATTGGCCACTGAGGGGGTGATGGGAGTGGGCGGCGGGGGCGGCTGCAAAGGGTAGGAGTGTCTGGAGTAGATGGGGATGTAAAGAATGAGGGGAAGAAGGGAGTACGGGGTAGGGCGGGCAGTTGGAGGAGGGTGAGGCGGCGATGGCGTTGAAATCGGCGTGATGATGGCGCGGCGGGGGCTGGGTCCTCCCGGCCAATCGAGTGGAAGACGGGGAGATGCGCTCTGAGCAGGGATCGGCGCTGGGCGCTGGCAGTGTCTGCCGTGGAGCTAGGGCGGTGGAAGAGATTAGGAGTAGGCTGGGGGTAAGGGAGGAGGGTAGGAACGAAGGGCAGAGAGTAGGTGAGGCGGATCCTCGAGGCTCTTAGCGCGCCCGTTGAGCGGGGTGAGAGGAGTGGAGGCAGGTGCCTGCTTGTAGGTCTTCGTCTGGGATGTCGGCTGCGGCTTGCCTTTGCTCCGGCCCAAAGAGCCGTTGCCGGACATCTGTAGAGACATCTGTAGAGGAGGGGAGAGGTCAATGTGGATGAGATAGATGGGATGGGCAAATGGACCTTGTGCGGAGGCTTGGAGGCGATAGAGGAGACGGAGATGGTGGAGGTGAGGGACTCCTTGCTGGCCTGCATCTCCGCCCGAGTTCGCCCAGCCAGTCGAACAGGGGAGTTGGCCAGAGTCCGATCCAAACTCCTGGCAAAGCCGAGGATTGAGGATGATCAAAGAAACTGAGGCTAGGAGAGATGAACATGAGTCGATCGTCCTTGGCAGCTGGCGATTGGCGCGGCCGGTGGAGCGGAGTGGCTCCGTTGCTGGCGGAGTGGGCGCCTCTGGCCAGGCCGCTGCCGGACAAGCCTGCGAGGGGGTTGGGACTGTTTGGACTGGGGCAGGTGAATAGGAGGAGGTGCGGAGGGACTTTTGCTGGCGAGGATGGCGTCGAAGATGCGCGGCGTCGGCCTCACCTCCCGCCCGCCCAGGGCCAGGCCGGCGAAGAGACCCGCCGCGGACTCCAGCAGCCCCGCCACACTCCCCCCTCCACTGCTGCTCCCAGCAGCCCCGCCTCGCTCTGCGGAGGAGGAGGATGCCTTGCGCCCTCAACAAGGGCTGGCTGAGAAGAGAATGTTGGGGCAGAGAAGAGGGTGGGGGTCCTAGGAATGGAGGATGGGTGGTAGTAATGGAAGGTGGTAGGAGTGGAGGATGGGTGGTAGGAATGGAAGGTGGTAGGAATGGAGGGTGGGTGGTAGGAATGGAAGGTGTTAGGAATAGGGGTGTGGCATAAGTGTGAACCAGTGCTGCGCTTGCGCTGAGCCTGACCGGTGCGACGGGGGGTGGCGGGGATGTCGACGGGGACCAAACGCTGCTCCCCTGCCTCCTCGTCCCAATCTGCAGCAACACTACCTTTCTTCCTTCCAATATTGCTGTTTGGCGAGTGTTAGAGCAACAGCGCCCAGAGTTAGTCCAGCCCGTCACCGATTGGCATTAGAAAAGTTAGTCCGTCACCGGAGAAGAAGAGAAGAGTTAGTCCGTCACCGGAGGCTGGGATTAGCTTACCTTAGGCCATCTCTTTGCACTTTGTAGTGCTGTAGTGTTAGTTTTCTGCGGCAATATTGGTTGTGTAGCCCGAAAAAGAGGAAAGAAAGCTTGCAGGGGTTAGCAAGGATTTCGGTGAAGAATGGAAAAGTAAGAAGAGAAGCATGCAGTGCAAGAAAGGAAGAGCTCCGTGCAAGCAGGCGAAACAGCAGAAGAATGGAGGCTTACCTTGAGCAATGCAGAGGGGCGGAGTATGCTGAAGGCTGGGTCTGGCCTGCTGCTTGCGGGCGGTCTTTTTATTTCGTCCAGCAGAGGTGGTCCGCTTGGCCTTGGGGGGCTTGGACGGGGGTGGGGGCGGTTGGGTGCGGTGGCGGTTGGGGGTGGAGGAGGAGAGGGAGGGTCGGAGAGGGGCGGGGGGCGGGTGGTGGGGGGAGGAGCGTTTGGAGAGTTGTGGGAGGGAGGGTCGGTCGCGGGCGAGGCGTGCGTCGGGGGCGGCGTCGGCAGGGCCCCAGGTCCCCGGCTTCCCCGCTCCCATCTCCGCCTGTGAGTGGCTGGCTGGGTCCGCTGGAAAGGGCAGCTTTCACGAGACCACGGAAATGCTAGAGGCTCCATGCTTTCACTGGAGGCGCTATATAGGCACAACTGAAGGAGGGGGGACATTGGGGAGGTTCTGTTGCTGGTCTTGCGTTTATGCGCTATGTTTCAGTTGATGTGTGTGTGGAGATAAGTGGGTGGATTTGTGGAAGGCGGGGCTAACAAGGCATCATGATCTGGAGGGTGGCAGTGGGCTTGGGCGATGAGGGCGGGCTTTCGGAGCTGGCCCTGGAGCCCGTCTTCTTTACCTGAGGCCGCCTCTTCAGGAGTTAGGCCATGGGGACAGGTAAGGAAGAGGCAAACGGCAAGGAGGTGCTTGAAGTCGGTGGGGTGGGAGACTTTGAAGTCGCTGGAGCTTCCCGCCTCCTCCCGCCTCGGCGTCGCCAACCGCCGCCACATTCTCGACAGCTGCAGAGCAAGAGCTGGGTGCACGAGGGAGGTTGAGAGAAGAAAAGGGGGCAACATTGAATTTGCCGTGTCGCTCGGGCCGCTCTGGTCTAAGGTCGTCGCCAAAGACGATGGTGAGCTCCCTGAGCAGGACCTGCTGCTCCCGATCGGCCAGCGCGGCCTCCTTGAGGGCCAGGTCGGCGGCCTTCTGGGCCTGTAGGCGGGCGACGGCCTGCTGCTCCTCCGCCTGCTCCTTGAGGGCGTCCTCGCGGGTGCGCAGCTGGCTCTCCCTTTCCTTCGTCTCCGCCAGCAGGGCCTCGATCTCCCGCCGCCAGTCCTCCTGGAGGCTGTGGAAGCTGCTGTCGTCCAGCTCCCCCAGCTCCGCCAGCTCCAGCTCCCCCAGGGAGCCCAGCAGCTGGGCGAAGGAGGGCCGACGGTGGGGCTCAGGCTCCCAGCAGGCCCGCATCAGCTGGGACAGGGGACGCGGACAGGTGGTGGGGATGTGGAGGGACAGCTTCCCCGTAGCTACAGAGAAGGCCACCGCCAGATGGTCTATGCCGCGGTAGGGGGTGTCGCCTAGAGGTTGGGTTGGGGTTATGTGGGGATGGGATGGGATGGGGAACCGGTGAGGAGTTCCCAGAGGAGGACCCCGAAGCTCCAGACGTCGGAGGCCTTGGAGAAGGTGGAGCTCTTGATGACCTCGGGCGCCATCCAGCTGTACGTCCCGCACACCGTCAGCGAGCCCCTCGTCGTCCGCCCTGCCTCCCTTCAATCACCCCACCCCTCCACTTCTCCCTCCACCCACCCAGCCAATGAGCCTAGACCCACCGGGCGAGGCCGAAGTCGGAGATCTTGAGGGTGAGGTTGCGCAGGTTGCGGCTGCAGGCGCAGGAGGCGGGCGGGGAGTGCGGATGAGCGTGCTCGCACAACGACTCCTTCACCAGCACTGCACGCCTCTTTTCTCACACCCCAACTGACAGAGAGAGGAGAGAAGAGATGGACCATTGGCGGACTTGAGGTCTCTGTGGACGATGGGCACGGGGGCCAGGTCGTGTAGGTAGTGCATGCCGTGGGCGACCTGGAGGCTCCAGTCGATGAGGACGTCGGCGGGTATGTTGCGGCCGGAGAGGAGGCCGTTGAGGGAGCCGCCGGCGCAGTACTCCATCACCAGGCCCAGGTGTTGCCGCTCCAGGCAGACGCCCATGAGGGCCACGATGTTGTTGTGCCGCAGCAGCTGGAACAGCGCCGCCTCCTGCCGCACTGCCTTCTGCAATCCTCCCTCTTCATTCCTCCTCCCTTTCTCTTCCTAAATAGACAGGCCACCTCCACATCCTCGAAGTCGTCCGCTCCTTGGGAGGAGGCGAGCTTGAAGGCTACCGGATCACTCTTCGCCCCGCCCGTGCGCCAACTGGCCCGGTAGACCCGGGCAAAGCCCCCGCTGCCCACCTCCTCCTCCAGCCTCACCTCATCCCATCTGCACCAGTACACCTCTCTCCCTGGCCAATGAATGAAGGAAGAAGTAGTAGCAGACCGAATCTCCCGCGGCGGCTGGTGAGCATGGAGGGTGGCTTGGAGGGCGGCCTCCACGTCGGACTGGACGAAGTTGGCGGGGAAGACGCCGTACTTGCCACCCAGATGCCCTGCCCACCAGCCTTCGTCGCCCGACACGCGGGCGTCCTTCGACACCACCTCTATGCGGGAGCCTGGAAAGGGCTCAATTGTTGATGGAAGGAAGGGCAGGAGGGAAGATAGAAGGCCTCACCTCTGCTCAGGCTCAGTTCGTCCTCGCTGCGTGCGGAGTACTCGTAGAGGGCTGTCACGATCTCCGGTGCCCGCCGCAACCTCACCCCATCCACACTCCTACCCTGCCTGCATCTTTCCCACCCATCTCTTCCTATCCACACTCCTACCCTTCCTCTTTATGCCTGGCTAGCTCTTATCATCCTGCACCAATCTATTCTATGCGATTGTCACTATTAAGATTATGTTTTTGAGGCATTTTGAACTTTTGCTATTAGCTGGATAAAAAGCAAAAGTATTTAGCTTGATTGGATTGAATACAATAACAACATATTAGTTAGCCTGAAATGTCGAGATGACATGATGTTGTTGGATATAATGTTTTTGAGAAAGTGGGAAAGGTGGGGTCCGAAGGGAGGGGTTTAAGGAAGAGAGACCTAAGAGGTGTGTCAGAGTCATCGGTGGAAGCATCGCCATCAGCCTGTCCTCCCGGGGGACCCGATCCCAACGGCCAGTTCTCATAGCTTCGATTCATCTTGCTTCTCACCCACTCCTTCTCATCCCTCCACTTTCCTATAACTTCACGCAAATTCTCCTTTCCTAAACTCTTGTTCGTCTCAACAGAAAGAGCGGAGACAGCTCAAAGACCGACTCTAAGACGCTATTGGAAGCTGGGGAAAAAGCTGCGGACAAGGAACATTGGCGTGAAGTGCGGAAATGTCATTTCAACGCCTCGCTCCGCCATAGCCAGGACGATATGAGAGGGTTGGAGTGAGGCGGAGAGAGGGGCGGAGAGACCAGCCGTGCAAGCTTATGCGCCCCGCCCTTGCCTTTAACCAGATGGCCCATAGCCTCCTCCGCCCCTTTTCCCACACCCCCCAAGCACCCCCATCCTACCCACACTCACGCAAAGCCCCCCCCACTCAGAACCCCTCAGTCCCCCTTCCTCCACGGCTCCTTCGCCTACTCCGCGCCATGCTCTCTCGCCCACTAGCCGCGCACACTAGGAGCCCTTCTAGCCTAGCCTTCCCTCTTTTCGACCTTGTTCTCCTTTCCCGCTGTCAAGCTAATCCTTTTTCTCCTCCTCCAAGGCTGGTCATGAGCCTATTCTGATTTGGGACAGAGTTGTGAAGCCTGGTGGAGGTTGGGGGCTGGAGGGGGTGGAAGATGGGAGGTAGAGAAAGGAGGTCGCAATGAGCGGGATGTAAGCAGGTGGAGCCATGTGAGCGGAGCAGCGCGAAGCCTGGATCGATGACCTTCCCCTCAGGACGCTACCAATCTCCAGACTACGGTCGCCCTACACTTTCATCATGCCTGCCTGCCCATACCTACCCATACCCTATGCCCTACACGTCTCCTTCTCAACAACCTTTTCTCACACCCAATTCCTTTTCTGCAATTTCTTTCGAAGCTTGCCCGAAATTGAAGCAGGTAGAAGAATGCGTGATTGGAAAAGGAAGTCTGCCGAGTGCAGGGGCTTGAAGGGAGTGATAGAAGCATGAAGTACGTGGCAGCATACGCGCTGGCAGTGCTGGGCGGGAAGGAGGAGCCGAGCAAGAAGGACCTGGAGAACATCATCGGCTCCGTCGGCCTCGACGCTGACGCCGAGCAGACCAACGCCGTCCTTGCGGCTCTCAAGGGCAAGAGCCTCGACGAAGTCATCTCCGAAGGTCGCCTCTCCTCTGCCCCTTTACCTCTTCCATCTTCTCTAGCCCCTCCCCCCTTGCAGGTAAGGAGAAGCTGTCCTCGGTGCCGTCGGGCGGGGGAGGAGCCCCAGTGGCTGCCGCCGCCGCCGCAGCCGCCCCTGAGGAGAAGAAAGTTGGCCCCCTTCATTACTCTCCCTAAGCCTCTCTCCATCTCCTCACGCCAACGCAGGAGGAGAAGAAGAAGGAGGAGAGTGAGGAGGAGGACGACGATATGGGCTTCGGGCTCTTCGACTGAGTCTTTCTCTCTTGTTGCCTTTGTTGCAGTTCTCATTGGCGTGCAACCTTTTTTCGGCTGAACATTTGTTGCCAACTTATCAGCAAGAAAACAAAACCACAGCACACAACCCATTCTATGCAAGATCATTGCGCAAATGCTGTGTTGCACCCAAAGGAAGCCTACATTCACTCAAGACCATATTGCACCACTCGTATACGCCAAAACAAAAGTGCCGATGGCGCAGCTTCATGCATGAAGGGCAGGAGAATGATAGGTGTGGAAGGAAGCAAAGGAAAGCTGCCTAGATGGAGGCATGAAGAGGAGATGATCAGAGTAGGAGAAAGGATGGCTAGGAAGGGTTTTGAAGGGCGGCTCTGACAGCTACTCGATCGATGCCTCCAGCGAAGCGCTGCGCCGCCAGGAATCCAATGACGGCGAGGAGGAGGTAGAGACGCATGGGCAGCAGCTGCCAGGCGAACAGCCCCCACACACCCGTCGTCACCAGCCAGAAGCACAGACTCACCCACAGGCCGGCCGCCTGCCGTCCGCTCCAACCCCGCTCCCACTCCACCACCTATACTTCATCTTCACTCGACAAGCCTGCCTACTAGCTGCGGGGAAGCAGTGCCTTAAAGTTGTGCTTGTGGTTGGCGGCGTGGTGGGATGAGCAGTTGTTGGTGAGAGAGGCAAGGCGAGCGCGGTGTCGGGAGACGGCGTTGGCTAGACTGCGCTGATCGGGGCAGTCCGCATGGAAGTCCTCCAGGATGGCCTCCTTGGCCTCCCACAGATCCTTCACCCAGCTCACCACGGCCTCGTCTAAAGAATGCCTGTGCCAATGGGAGGGAGATGAGATGCGGGAACCTTGGCTGGGTAGTTGATGGATGGGGATGCGTTGGACGTGAAAGTGGACATCCTGTGAGCAGTTGCCCAGGGCAAAGTCCACCTCTGTCTGCACTATTCTGTCCCCGAAAGCCACCGTCACATCGTACACATAGTCCACATAGTCCACTGCAATTCTTCAGCTATGCTTGAGGTAAGATTTGGGAACTGGTGGAAGGGGCCACAGTCGCGCATGGTGCTGAGGAGATGGCAGAGTCCGGTGGTCTTGGGGTGGAGGACGTGCTGGTAGACAGGGAGGCCGGTGCGGGTGCAGTAGGCCTCCATGCGAGCACGACTCTTGGGACACATGTCCGTGCCTTCCGGGTACAGCAGCAACTGTGCCAGCGTCATCCACATTCCACACTCACGCTCAAAGCCCTGCAAGACTCCTGGTGAACCTGGTACGGCTTTTGTATGGCCTTGTAGTATTTGATGGCATCTTTGAGGACATGCTGGTCCTGCTCCCAGCTGCGGTCAAGGAAGATGAACCCGTTGCTCTCCATCCCCCAGCCTGGAAACCCAAGTCTTTCCACCCTTACTCTCCCCTTACCTACACCCAGCCACACTCACCTACACCGGGCAGTTTCCTGAGCACAGCCTTGAGCGAGATCTTCTCCGAGAGCAGCAGCCAAGGGTCCATCTTGTAGAGAGCGGACCAGAAGAACATCCAGTCTAGTCGAGTCCTGAAGAAGCAGTAGAGTAGGAGGAGTAGAGTAGGAGGAGGAGGTGGTAGAAGAAGGGATGACCGATGATTCATGATGATGAGGGCAGGATGGTCTGCCAGGATAGCGTCACCGCTCAGCCTCACCTCCGCCCCGTAGACCATGTCCACGATGGCCTACAAGAAGCGTAGTGGGGGTAGGAGGAGCGATAGGAGGAGGGTTGGGAGGAAAGGACCACGGGGAAAGAGAGCCAGAAACCCACGAATCGATCGCAAAAGAAGCGCCAAAGCCTAGGCGCCAGCCAGATGGTGGGGAGGAAGGGGAAGAGGATGAAGATGGAGCCCAGCAGTGCTGTCAGGAACATCGCCATCGATACTAGCGGCCCTTCAAATCCTCTATCTCATTTACACTTCACGCATTGGGCTGGCGCGAGCGGACCATCAGCGCATTGGGCTGGCGCGAGCGACCCAGGTGTACGTTCTTGGGGTTATGGCTAGCTCTTATTATTGATAAGGCTGTTGCTCGCCACCAATCGTTATAATTTTTTTCATTGGATTGAAAAGACCAAAATTCGTGAGAAATTGCCAGAAAACTGCAGAACTCAGGAGAAAATAACTCAAATCCTTCTTCTCCTCCGTATCTATTCAATGGACGTTAGTAAATATTCAATTGGCCAATAGAAAGGGGTTCATTCGGTCCGCCTCAGGGAATGGGTGAAAGAGGTGGGAAGCCTGTGGAACATGAATGCTTAGCCCCCCCGGAAACGTAGTAGTCTTTATCTTTAGTGGTCTCTGTGGTCGCATATTTTGGCACAAATGCTGGATGAGTACATGCTACATAGCAAAATGTACGTATTCTTATCAAGTGCGCACTTTAGCACTTTCTACCCAGGAGGCTGATGTTATTACAGTTCTCACGTTTAATAAATACAAGTTCGAATGCAGAAGATCTCGTGGACTAGGAGCTGGGTTCCTGTGATGGCGGCCGCGGTTGCCAGTAGCACCTCCTGAGAATCGTGGCGGGATGCCCCCACGTCAGACTCCGAAATCTACGGGCTTTCTTGGTCTGCAGAGCTAACTCTGGACCTGCACAGCAGCTCCACGAGGGGTTTTACTCCAACTGGGGATTGCCAAGGGAACTGCACTCCACGAGGGGGTTTTGCTCTTCCTCACCGCTACCTAGGGGGGTTTTGCTTTACCCCAGGCCTTCAATACGGGGCCGTTTTGCTCTATTTTGCAATATTGAAGCTCGGGCTAGGTATCAATCATTAGGGATTCCAGTACCGATTCCAAGTTCAATTCCAAGTGGTCCTGCGAATTCTCAACGAAATTTGATGTACTTTTTTTGTTGATAGCTATTTTTATTTCCGACGAATGGAACCGGTCCCAGAACATTTTGGTTGAAAGTCAAAGTAGTAAATTTTCAAGCAGAAACTCCATAACTTGCTTAAATCTCAAACGATTTAGCATACTTTATAAAGGGGTAAGTGGCATTTCCGCCCGGTCACTGCCTTGAAGGTGGAAAAGTCAACCGTTGCCTAAAATCAAGGTGGCTAGTGGCTAGTGCCACTGGCTTGCTGCTGCCAAGAAGCTCAGGCACAGAACGATGACTATGCGGCTGGATGCTCAACTGGCTTACACGATTGACCCCAACAAATAAGAGCTAGCTTCAATGGAAACATTTTACTTTTATACATTAAAAGTGGAAGAAATATATGGCACCATAGGCAAGCAAAATGTGGGTTATTTTTTCTCCAAAATTTGAAAATGCCCCGAGTAACAAGTCAACGAAAAACAATTACTGCTTGTGGAATTTGCTGCGTCATCTTAATTTTGTTTTTGGAAGCGCATGGAAAGAGACACTGAACTTCGCACCAAAAACAAAATACAACTGAACAAGCAGCAGATTCCACAAGTAATAACTGTACTTCTTTCACTTTTACTCGAGGCATTTTCAATTTTTGGAGAAAAGAGACCCACATTTGGCTTGCCAATTGTACCAGATATTTTCTATTTTGGACGATAAACAAACAAACGAACAAAAGAATGGCATTCACAAAAGCAAAGTAACAAGTTACCAAAGGCACGCCTCAAGGCGTATTTTACTCCTTTGGCTTCTGCAAACAAGAATTTTAAAGCATTTTTGGGCTGCAGCACTGAAAATGTGAGCGGAAAATCATGATTTTTGGGGGCTTTTTCATGGTAGGCTTTTCGATTATGTTTTATTTAGATGTGGATTTTTTGCAGCTACTTTAAGGTAAAAATTAACCTTTCCATTGTACACGACCCATCAGTCGTGCCTTGATGTCTGCAACTTTGAAATCAACTTTGCAATTCTCGGCTGACGCTGCATGAGCACAAGAAGGCGCTAGGTAAAAAATTGGAAGGCAAGAAAAGGCGACAACTGAAGCGGGTAATCAATGAGGGCTGAAATGACTAAATCTCGAAGGCTTGGCTGCAAACGCGCAGTTGGCCTGTCTAGCCTGAATCACGAGGCCTTCTCCTGCTACCACCTCTTTGACTCACTCCACGCCCCACCTCCATCCCAAACCAGGTCACCACCCATGCTCACCTACCAATAAACGCATCCCTTATTCCCCACTTCCTTCCCACTAACTGCTTCTGTTCTCTTATCTTACCCTAGGTCTTTTGCCTGATTTTTCACCCGTGCTTCGCTATTTAGATGTCATGCTGATGAGTGAAGAGTGAGGGCATAAAGCAATGGCGCATTGGTTCCATCGAAACGCACTGAAGGCGACAGGGCCGGTGGACTTTGCTCTGAAGGGCGTCCTCAGCAACGATGCCGCCGCTCGCATTGCTGGGTTAAAAGGAGGCCACTTCCTTCCCCACCTCCTCCTCACTCATTCTCTCTCTCCCCCTGCCAGTCAGCTGAGAGGGAGTCGGTCAAAGCTGCTGGAGCTGCTGGCGGACCCCGCCAGTGACCAAGGCCAGGTGGAGGAGCAGTTCTGCAAGTACCTCGGCCTGCTCCAGGGTCAGCCCCTCCATCTCTGGACAGAATTGAACTGGAACTGGGTAGAATTTGTGAGGCTTCCTGGAGTCCCAGGACCCCGCGGCTCCCGGCAAGAGCAAGCTGCGACCTCTGATACGCTTCCGATGGACTCAGTCCGTGCAGAGCGGCACAGTGCCCATGTGAGAGCTTTGAGGGAGGCTTTCTTGTTGCTGTGGCAGAGAGAGCTGGGCTTAGGGAGGCCAACGATGCGGCATTCGAGGCCCTGTGCATCTGCCTCAATCTCGCCTTCTGGTACTCCAAACATGCTGCCAGAATTGCCGCCTCTGACGAGGTTCCCTCCTATGCTTTTTCAAACTCTACTCTGCCAACAGCTGCTTAGCTGAAATGACTGAACCTAGTTTGCAAGATTCATTAGCAGACTAGACTATATTGGGAATGGTGGATAAGAAAAAGGTGTAAATGGAGGTTGGAGAGGAAGAAGCGCTGCAAGTGCACCGCTGTCTACGCAAGGCTGCCGGGATATTTGAATACGCGAATGGCC
Source organism: Ptycholaimellus sp. GST1_10 (assembly GCA_030248095.1). NCBI lineage: Eukaryota > Metazoa > Nematoda > Chromadorea > Chromadorida > Chromadoridae > Ptycholaimellus > Ptycholaimellus sp. GST1_10. The sequence goes on from JASANA010005479.1 coordinate 14,456, forward strand.
AGAAAGGTTTTTCAACTATTCTATTCCACTCCTGCCGCAACGCCAAATCAGCCCAAGTTTCAGACAGCCTAGCCCTGGAATCCGAAAAAGGACAGGACCTTACCGATCTCATCCTCTCCGCCTACACACATCAAGTTTTCAGTCTTTTCACTCACTCTGCCACCAAGGCCTCGTACCTTTGGGCCAGAAATGCAGAGGCGCATGACGAGAGCAATTGGGAAGGGTGTTTCAGAGTTTGGGCGAAGCGCAGGAGATCGTGGTGGCGCGAGCCGTGGAGAAGGGCAACGCCGCACCCCTCATCTCAGCCCTGGCACACGCCGCTGCCAAACTCTTCAAAAAGGCCGGTTCACCAGCCTCACATAAGCTCCCTAGACCAAGCCAGTCTTATCCGTGTCAGACGAAGATTTGGCGCCGTTGGAGCCGAGCCTGTTCGAGAAATGGCGCGTCTACCTGCAACTGAAGACCGCTTTCTACCTGGCCTATGCATATGCCTTCAAGGTCCACCTTTTACTTCTCCTATCACCACCGCCTAAATTATAGTCTTATGAGTTTTTATCGAAAAGTTGAAAAAAGAATCGAAAAAAAGATAAGTTAAATATGCCAATTTTATCGAAACGTTTTGAATTATTCATTATAGAAAAAAGATGGTTTCATGAACTGCACAAAATATAAGGTGGCTAATGGTTTCATTGAAAGAATATCCAGTGAAAAAGAAATCTGCTACAAGCAATGGCGCCTGATTGAAGGGTGAGGCGCTGCTGAAAGAGGATCAGTGCGGCAGTGCCGTTAGAGCCTGCAAAGAAGGCGAAAAACGTGAGCATTTGCTTTCATCCTGCTCCATCTAATGGGTCCCATCAGGAGCAGCTTTATCAGATCTGGCGGAGGCAGAGCGTCTGAGCCGCCTCTACAAAAAGTCCCGCGGCCCCAACTCCACCAAGGCCGCCTCCTGCGAATCCCACCTCTTCTTTCGGTCTCTTCCACCTTTTCCTCTAGTCTCCTTTTTCTACCCTCCTTCTGCCCTGCAGGAGCCTGGCACCTACGCTGAAGCGGCATCTGGACAAAGCGGAGCGGGAGAATGGATTCATGTTCCTTCCTCTCAGGGATGTTAATAAGGAGGAGGAAGAAGAGAGAGGAATTGGCAGCTATCATCAGAAGGTGCCGGAGGAGTGTCCACCGCTGGACGAGGACCCCAAGTATGGCCTGGTGGCGCCCATTCCTTTCCAGTCCCCGCCACCCGACGCCCTCTGGCAGCCTCACATCTACGCCGCCTTCGACATCAACAAGGCCGCTATGCCGGATTTCAGCGTTCCCCTTCAAAGGCCAGGCTATTGGGGCCACTTAGCGAAAAAGGGAGTGATTTGAGAAGGGGAAGAAGGGGAAGGAGTCCTTGGCGGAGGTGAAGGAGGCCCCCATCTATCAAACTGCCAAGGATCCCAGCAACACATCCGGATGCTCTTTATCCTAATTTTTCGCACGCCATCCAAGTTATGTTATGTATTTGCAATGTTTCGTATAGATTGATCATCAAATTTACGCAAGGCCTAATCTGCTTTCTGGTTCTTCAATCAGTGTTCAAATAGTGTTGATTTGGCTCTGTGATGCTGGTGCATTAGGATATGGGCGATGTGTGTGAAAAAGGATGGAGGGTGGAGGAAATGGAGTGGGTGGGATGCGTTCCATAAATCGGGAGCAGAGGAGGTCTGGCGGCATCCAGGCTCTCTGGCCTGGAAACGTCATCAATCCTCCAATGCCGCCCTCCAATGCCAACCTGAGCCAGGCCACGCGCGTGCCACTAGAAAGCAGCCAGGCCTAAGCTGCGTCCAAAAACTTGCCTGATTAATCGTCCCATACGCGAGCGGCAAAGGCTTCTCCTTTCTCAACTTTCCACCCGCCTTATCGACTGGGCTTTTATTTATGGCATCAAGGGCTGGGCTTGGAAGGGGTTGTAAAATGCGCCCAGCATTTGCGGCCAGGGTGGTGAAGGTAAGGGCTGCTGTGTGCCTTCTTGCTGCTGGTAGCCAGGGACAATTTCCGCCCCACTGCACCAGACCCAGCTCCCCCAGCCTCTTTTATCATCGCCAAATTGTAGCATTCCCCTAGTTTCTGCCCGGGCCTGAAATAGCGCAAATAGGGACAGAGGGCTGGGACTGACGGCTAGGGCAGGGAGCTCTCTCTGCCTCTGTCACTGGCTAGCCAGCCAGCCTAGACAGGATGGGGCAGTGCGGGAGTGAGAAATGCGGGAGTGAGGGAGGAGGAAGGCTGGGGGTGGCCGTGAGTGGAGCAGGTGAGGGGGCACATAGCCAGGGGCGGAGGAAGCGCTTTGCAGCGGGAGAGAATGAGGCCCACTTAAGGTGCGTCGGAGGAGTGGAGGGGGGGAGGGCTTGTAAGGGCAGGGCAGCTCCGGAAAGGAGGGGATGTGGAGGGAGGCTCTCGTCTTTCCCCGTACTGCTGGCTTTTTCAAGGGCCGCCCTTCCTCCGCCGATTGGTGATACAGCTCTTCGTTTAGCTGCTCCTCCTGCTTCAAGCACTTAGGCGTGAAAAGGTCCCCTTCAGCTGTTGTCCGATCCCTCCGCATTTGGCCTGTGCCCTTTATCTCCTGCGTAGTAATACGAGACGGGCTAATCGACCGCGCCTGTCTGCCACTTTTGGCAACTGGGGATTTCTCCTGGGACTGCTGGCCGGGCCCTGGGCCAGGTTCCGCATCAAAGGAGACGCTTCCCGGCCTCATACAACCCTTTTGTGGCAATTGTTGCGAGTCCAATATATGCTCCTTGCAATTAGGCTAGACAGCCTTTATCCCATCCAACATGGCTTCGGGCTGTGGAAGGAAAGCAAAAAATGAGCCATCCAACCAGCTAACTTTCCAAAGCAAGAATAGAGGAACATACTTTCATGAGATATTCTTTAAGAATATATTTGGCTGTCTCAAAGTTCGTTCATTCCGTAAGTCATAATACTCGTTGCCTCTTAAGCCTTAATCCGTTCTTGTTTTTGTATATTTGGGTAGTTTGAGCACAAAAATAGGTCAGAATACAAAAGTATTAGATGCTGACCTTGAACATTTCCTAGATTGCGCTGTTTCATCAACTTTTATTGGGGGTTACTTTTTTGGGGCAATATTACCTTTCGATTAGCTGATGCAACAGATCAGACATAGTTATAATCTTTTCCAGCGTTTCGCTTACTCCAATGCCCTGCGTCGCTAAAGCCATACATTTATTGCCCATGTTACGTTGATCATTCTGCTGATGGTGACTTAGGGTGATTGTGATGCGGTGGTGAGTTTGATGGGAGCGATAAATATGGAGGAGTTTGGATGGTGACAGCTGGAGGTGACAGGCGGCGGAAAGGATGAATGTCAGCAGAGGTAAGCACTCACTCTGCGCCTTCTTCTGCGGACAGAAAAACTGAAGCATCGATTGCGGCGAAGTAGGCTGTTGGAACAAGCTTATTGAAGCGGGGCGGAAGATGTGCCGCTAAATGGGCGGGAAGGGGCACATAAAGAGCACACAGGCCCTTTTTATTGACATGCACCTCACGCTGGCCTAATGCTCCCGGATTGCCTCTAGCTCATGTAGCCCCCTCCTTACTCCTACCCCACACTCCTCCTCCCCTTCCCCACCACCACACCCTCCTCACCAACATGGTCTTGCACAACCAATCCTGTCCCCAGAACTCCACGAGGGGTTCAGATGCCGAACTTCGTTGAGGGGTGAGGCTGAGGATGGGACATGAATTGAGGTTTGACGGGAGGGGAGAATGGTAGCAGTACGGTGGAGTGTGCCGAGTACGAGCCATACTCGGAGGAGCGCTTTGGACTGGTCATGGGTGCGTCGTGTCTGGCGGGGCTGGGCTGTCTGGGCAACGCCCTACTCCTCCTCGTCCTCCTGCGCAGGGCCAGTCTACGCACCAGCCAGATCTACTTGGCCGGTACATTCTTACCCCTCTTCTCTTCTTCACCTATACTACTAAGCGGTTGTTGTTGGAGCCCTGGCAGTGCTGGACGAATGGATGTGCCTGGCCTACGTGCTGCTGATGGGGACGGACGCTCTCTCCCACACCTTCCACCTTCGCCTCCTCTTCCGCCTCTGGTTCCAGGAGCTGCTAGGTGGGCAGAGGAAGGAGAGGAAGAGAGGTGCAGGTACACCTGGGTCCTCCCGGTCCTCCACACCTCCAACACCGTCCAGCTGGCCCTGCCCTGTGTGCTGATCTTCAGCTCGCTGGAGCGCTGGATCCTGGCCTGTGCCAGCGTCCGTCGCTCCTGGGCCGCTCGCCTCACCGGTCAGAAGGCCCGAATCGTCATCCTCTCTTCCATCCTCTGTACTGCCATCCTCGCCAAGGTCCTCTACTCCATCCTCCCCATCCTCATCCTATCCTTCATCCCCATCTTCTCCATCCCCATCCTCCACAGTTCGCAACCTCCTGTCATTCCCAGTTGCCCGGAGTGGCGGAGTTCAAAGTCACCGAGCATATGGCCTGTCGCAAGCTCCTGGGTACCCTCGAAGTCCAGCCCACAGACTTCTACTTCAACACCTTCTGGCGGCTGTGGAACTTTTGGGTGCTTCAACTGCTCCAGTTCTTCGTCTCCTTCGCGGTCCTCTGCATTCTCAACCTCGCCATCCTCAGGGAACTACTCAGCCAACGAAGGGCTGCCTCTAGACGTGCTTCTCTCGTTAGTGCCTCCTCATCTTCAACACCTTTTGGCGGCTGTGGAACTTTTGGCTTGTTCAACTTCATGTTCATGTTTTTTGTACATGTTTTTTTTCGAAAATTGGACAATTCTAGGACTTGATGGCCTTGGAACGTGCAAAACTTGAAATTCGATTTTTGGCAAAATTTTGAAGTTTCTGATTTTGATGATAAACCTAAAAACTGAAAGTGTACAAAAAAATTGAAATTTTTTAGACAAGCTTTTTTTGCCTAAATTTTGACAAGGAGAAAAATGTGAAATCTTCTTTTCAACGTCAAATATTGCTCGTGGTACACGATCTACAAAGTTGTGCGTTGGTCCAAATAGACAAAATTATCTGAATTATAAGAAAATCTGGATACCGTTGCCGGAAAAGTGAGTAATTATATCGAAATTAATTTTTTTAAAGATTTCGAAGAAGGGAAAATCAGCTTTTTACAAATAGCTCAGTATCACATTTAATATCGAAGAGTGTTGGTCGAATAACATATTCTACTCGTCAAGACAGTTTGAACCGTGGTCAAATCATAGAAATTGGTTGAGAACAAAAGGAGTTATGGTTGTTTTTAAAAGAAATGGTTGTTTATGAAACTTCAAAATTTTGCCAAAAAACGAATTTTAAGTTTTGCACGTTCCTAGGCCACCAAAAACCTTACATAGAATTGTGTTTAGTTTGAAAAAATATATAAAAAGGAGGTTCAAACTTTTTGAGTAACCAACTTTTAAGCCCCTCAATAAAGCTCTCATGCTAAAATCCTCAGTCTCTCTGTGGAGGCCGCGTTGGCGGACCTCCTGGTTGGCCATGCGATTAGATGTAGGAAGCTTCGTGGATTTATCCTTTGAACAAAAAGTGGGGAAAAGAAGGCTGGGAGCGGAGTTTGCGTGCTGCTGCAAAACCAGGGCAAATCATGCCAAAAGGGTGCCTTCACAAACTCAGTAATTCCGTCTCCACATATACTCCCCGCCAACAAAGGCCAAAATGGCTGAAGCATCCTATGCTAAGGCTAAGGCCAGCAATCACAGAGAAAAAACAGCAAAAGCTGCATAATCCTAGACGAGGAAATAGTGGAAAGAATAGTGGAAAATGAACCAATCAGCTGAAAGCCAAATTTTTGCTCCAATAGGATGCGAAATAAAACAATCATATCTCAAATAGTTGAGAAAGGAGTTGGTGAGTGCATTGAACAAAAACAGTGTGCAAAGGCACATGGGCGAGGGGTGGGTGAGCTGGGACTGGGCCTATGCTCCTCCTCCCTCACTCCCACCCCTCCTCTCTCCCCCTCCTCCCCTCCACCCCCTCCCCCCCCCCTCAATTCCTCTTCCTAGCCTTTCCGTAGCAAAGAGCGAGCAGAATTAGACACACTCGGGCTTGGGGGCAAGAGGCACTCCCAAGCTCTATCACTTTGCATGATGGGCTGGCCAGAAATTGGAGCAAGGATGTGAAAGAAGTAGGAGATTGGAGTAGGAGAAAGTTGGGATAGAGCAAGTTTGGAGACAAATAAGGCTTAGTAATGGGCCAAAGGGGAAAGAGTTTTGGACAAAGTTGGAAGTGAGTTCAGAATGGGTGAAAACGTGAGTGATGAAAGCACTGAGGGGTGCTGGGAGTGTGTGCAGAGGCAGGTGAGCAGATGGCAGTGGGTGGTCCAGAGGAGGGCCACGGCCTGGCATCCTTATCTTGCATTCCTTGCCTGCCCAGCGGCCCTCCTTTCCTGCACCCTGCGTCTCCTTCGCTCCTCCCACTCCAGCCTTGCAATTCCCGCACACCCAGCAGCTGTGTCCATCAAATTGAAATTAGAGCACTGAGTGTAGAGGGTATGCAAGTGCTGGAGAACAAGCAGGGACCCTCTATGCACTTGCTGAAGAGGGTGCAGAGGCAGACTGGCAGCTGTTGTCCAGCTCCTCCTCCTGTAGCTCCACGGAGACCAGGTGGCAAACTGGGTAGGTGCTCTCATGTCCCATAGTTGTTCTGGCTGAGATGTAGCAAAGGTGTCCGTCCTTGCCAGGGTGAAGGGCTGTGATGTGGAGGAGCTTCCAGTCAGCGCGCTTGCTGTCATCATCCAGTAGCACCACGCTGCCCACCATCCACTCCAGCTGCCCACCCCTCGCCTTCCTCCAACCATCCCACTCCCATAGCATCTGCAGGTACTCCCTCCTCCACCTTCCTTGAGCCTCCTTGAGGGCTTGGGCTTGATAGAGCAGGCACTGGCACAGAGCTTTGGCTTGTTGGCCTTGAGGGGGCAGAAGCTTGGTGAGTAGGTAGGCTTGTGGATGGTAGCCGGGCATCAGCAAGTCCAGTGGGCATAGGGGCCATAGGTAATCTGGTCCAGAGGCAGAGCAGGTGAGTGGGTGGCTGTTGATGATGGTGGCGAGGTGGAGTAAGAGAGTCCTGAGCTCCTTGTCATCCAGTGCCCATCCCCAGGTCAGCACTTGCAGTGCCTCCTTCAGCATCCTCACCATCCTCTCTGCTCCTCCTTGCATCCACGGTGCTCGCACAGAGCCTAGGTGGAAGTGGAAGCTAGTGAGGCTGTCCTCCCCCAGGGCATCCTCGATCTCCTTATCCAGCACCCCCGCAGCACCCACGAAGGCCATAGCCCAGCCCACATAGATTTCCCCGCTTGTCACTCCAGAGTTGCTTGAATGAGTGGATGATGGAGGTGGCTGAGTAGTCGGGTAGGAGGTTGAAGAAGATTGCATGTGTGATGTTGCAGAGTGCAATGAAGATCCAGCACTTGCTCTCCCCATCCTTGTGCAGGATCTTGATGGGGCCAAGCTGGTCTGCGATGATGGATGTGAAGCATGGGGCCTCTATGCACAGGCATGAATGCGGGAGTTGTCCATGAGAAGGCGGCGGGGCTGGACTGGCTTTTAGCCAATGGCAAATAGGGCAGGCCTTGAGGAAGGATAGAGTGAGGCATCTGAGCTTGGGGATCCAGTAGTGTTCGCAGATGGCACTGAGTGTGTGTGAGAGGCCAGTGTGTCCAAGCTTGGCATGATAGTTGGAGACGATGAGCTTGGAGACCCAGTGTTCTGGTAGGAGGTAGGGGCTGAGGGTGAGGTGTAGGCGGCCTTTGGCTTGGAGGAGTCCATCCTCGTCGGGCTGCTTGGCATTGAAGGTCTGCTTTTGGCCGTGAGTGAGCTTGGACTGGAGGGCGCGGAGGATGAGCTTCTCCACTTTGTTCCTCTCCTCTCCTGTCAGCTTCAGACCTCCCAGGCTCTCACCTCTCTTCCACCCTTTCTTCCACCTCCTGACCCAGGCTAATGCACCTATCAAATGCCAATAGCCTTTGAGTCTTTTTTCATCGAAATATTCCAGTATCCAGTAGGCCGGTTACTGGTGGGCTTTGAGCCTCTTTTGGTGTGCCTTTTTGGGCATCTTTTGTTGTGCCTTTTTGGGCATCTTTTAGTGGGCTCTTGGCCTCTTTTCTTTTGAAAACATCTTTTGAAAACAGGGTGCAAATCACTCCTTCTTCATCCTGTACTCCCTGCCTTGGCATCCCTTCCTCCAGAAGCTCTGGCAGCTCCTCCAGGTTGGCTCCTTTGTCTGGCCACTTGGCAGCAGCTTGTGTGAACCAGTTGGGGCCGTGATAGAAGAGGTGATTGGTGGTGAGTTCCTTGGCCTTGAGGGGGCAAGTGGCAAAGTCAGCTGGGTTCTCCTTGGTGCTGATGAAGCAGACGTTGGCCTTGTCCACGTAGCTCAGCAGCTCATCCACCCATCGCTTCTCATAGGGGCGCTTGAGTCTCTCATTCCATTTGATCCACCAGTAGACGATCTGACTATCGGTGAAGAGGTGAATGCTGAGGACTTGAAGGTGAGAGGTAAGCAGGGAGCAGATCTTTTGCAAGGCTCTAGCGCCAGCCAGCACTTCCCAAAGTTCCGTGTGAGGCACAGTCACTCTGGTGCCACTTTGCTTCCCTATCAGCCGACTCCTTGCATAGAGGAAGTCGACCCTGTTGCCTTGTTTTGTGAAGATGACAAAGCCGAAGGCCTTGGCGGAGGTGTCACTGCAGACAATGAACTCCACGGGCTTGTTCCTGTCCAGGTTCAGGTGCCAGTTGTGCTTGTGCTCCCCCAGACTGGCCAACTGCTCCATGATGTCCATGTACTCCTTGCTCAGCTTCCCTTCCACCTTGTTGCCCCATTTCTTCATCCCCAGCCCATGCTGACAAAAGAAGAGTTTTGCTTGGAGAGTGATGGGTAGGTAGTGGCCGTAGATGTCATAGACGTGGGCAGCTGCAGCTAGGAGCTCCCTCTTTGTGTAGCTGGACTTGGCCTTGAGCTGCTGCAGCTTGGGCAGTGCGAGGCTGAACTTGTCCTGCTCCAGGTCCCAGATGAGGCCGAGGGCATGGATGCTGGAGTCCTTATGCACGGAGGCATCAGGGAGGCCGCTGACCATGTCTTTGTCGACGCTGGCAAACTCTTGCAGCTCCATCGCTGCATCCTTGAACACCACCTTGTAGCCCTCTGCCTTCCTCTTCCCTTCCTCTATGCTGTCATAGGTGCCCATGATGTTGTCCATGTAGGTGGCCTGAGGGAGGGCTCAGAGTTCCGCTGGCATGAGTCTGTGCTGCACTCCTCCCTTTGGCTCTGCCGCCTTTGCCTCCTCCTCGCAGAGATGCCTGATGCAGGCGAGAAGGACCCAGGGACTGCTTGTGGACCCCATGATCAGGCTCGTGAAGCAGAAAACTTGGAAGTTGGACTGGTCCAGTGGGTGCTCCAGGTCTTTGGGCAGGATGATCCAGCAGGCATCTCTGTCTTCTGGATGGATGCAGATCTGATAGAAAGCCTTCTTCACATCTGAGAGAAAGAGGCCGGAGTAGCAGCGGATGCAGAGCTGGAGGGCCAGGAGGTCGGTGAGGTGGTCCGGGCCAGTCTCCAGGAGGTCGTTGAGGCTGGGGCCGGAGTGGCTCTTGGCGCTGGCATTCATGATGGGTCTGAGCTTCGTCATCTCACTCTCCTCCTTCTCCACTCTGAAGTGACTGAGGTGGTGAACCAGCTGCCCAGGCTTTGCCGTCTCCTTGACCTCCTCCAGGAACCTGTTCTGCAGGTGCTGGTCAAAGACCCCGTAGTACTCCTTGTGCCCTTCCACACTGAGCTTGTCATGAATGCGCTTGGTTCTGGCAAAGGCTGAGCTGAAGTTGCTCTGGAGGGCACTGGCGTCAGCTTTGAATGGGAGGCGGATGGTGTAGTGTCCGTCCTTGTCCCACGTGAGCATCTCCAGCAGCTTCTGCATCCGGCAGTCGCCGCCCTCCTTGCTCTCCTTGGCCTTGAAGGTGAGGATGTCCAGGTCTGTCTGCTCTCTGACCGCCACCGCCAACTGATCCTCCTGACTGCAGTGTGCCATGAAGCCGTTGCTCTGGTAGCTGTTGCTGAGCTTGAGGTTCTTGGCCTTGATGTGGCCCTTGAGGATGCGACCAAAGGGCGTGGAGACTGCCATCAGTTCTGCTGACAGCGCCTTTGCTATCGCCACTCCTGGTCCTGTCACCTGCTCCAGGTAGTCCACTCCTAGTAGCAGATTCACCCGCAGGCTTCTGAGCTTGGCTGGTGGGAGGTTGGAGTAGGGGCCCTTGAGGAGAGGTTTCTTGACCTCGAAGCCGCTGATATTGAGGCTGCCGGTTACATTGCGAGTGGTGTGGGCGGTGATGCCGAGGCAGTCCCCCTCCTTACGCCGGAGCTCCAGCTCCACCTCGCTCATCTGGCACCTCATCTTCTTCTCTGTCTGTGCTGTAGCTACATTGACTGTGAAGCGTGGTCCTCGTCATAGCTGAAGCGCTGCCGCCGTCTCCTCCTCCACCCAGCTCACATCACTGCAGCCATCCAGCAGGACTGTGACTGGAGTACTGGTGCCTGTCTTGAGGTTGTAGGCGAGAGTTTCGAAGTAGGGCAAGATGGTGACATCAGTGAGCTTGTTGGAGGCAGGGTCAATGGCGGTGGTGAACGTGTGGCTGCTCTCCTCCTCCTCTGACTCCTCCAACTCTTCTCCCAGCTGATTCACCATGAAGCTTATGCTTTTGTCCTGATGGAGGCTGGTGTGGTGTTTGTGGCTGCAGGTGTGGCAGGTGCATTTGCTGGGGCACTTGTTGACGGTGTGCTTGGAGCTGAGGCAGTTATAGCAGAGGCCCTTCTCCTTCACCTTCTGGCGCCAATCTTTCACCTGGACCACCTCCTTGCACTGGTGCGCCCAGTGGCCGTCCTTGTCACAGTAGGGGCAGGGTGGTCAGGTACAAGAGCCAGGCTCCATGTTACCCTGGACCTTTGTGGCCTCTTTTCCTTCCCCTGGGGCCTTTGTGGCCTCTTTTCCCTTTTTCTTCTTTTTCTTTTTCCCATTCCCGGAGTCCTCCTCCTCCTTTTCCCTGCCCACCTGGTTCAACTGAAGGCTGTAGGGCTGGGAGGGCAACTTTTCTGGTTTCCCTCCTTCCTTCTTCTCCTTCTCCAGGGCCAGCTGTGGTCCTCAGACCTGGATCTCCAGACGCAGCCAGGCCAGCAGCTCTTCCATCTGGGGCATGGGCAAAAGCTGCTTCTCCAGCTGGGAGTGCCATAGCCACTCTTGCATGGAGTAGGGGAGGTGTGGTAGCACTTGATAGATGAGGTCATCCTGGTTCTCGATGCCCTGGCATTTGAGTTTGCAGACGATGACGCTGAGTTTGTCTTAGAAGGTGACAAGCTTGTTCTCCTTGATGCTGGTGAGGCAGGCGAGCTTGCTGTAGAGGATGGACTTCATGGCATCCAGGTCCCCATAGACCTCCTCCAGAATGCGACTGGCCTCCATCCAGCTGTTTGGATCTGCTGTGCTCAGGTGCTGCACCTTGGCCTTTGCTCCTCCTTTGAGGGTGGTGAGAAGGTAGGCAAAGCGAGCGTTGTCATTGAGCATCTTGTTCTCCACCACCAGGTACTGGAACTCCTCCCACCAGTGCCTGAACTGGCTCATGTCCCAGCCGTCAAACGTAGGCAGGCTAGGAGAGAGCTTGCTGAGTTTGGGCCAGGCTGGGTCTTGGTACTCTTGTGGCTGCCAACTGAGAGCCGATGCGAGTGTATCCGAGAGGACCTGGAAGACTGAGGCAAGGTCAGGACCTGAAGTTGTTGACGGGCCTGGTGCCGGTGGGGCTCGAGGCACTTCTGGTGCTGGTGGAGGTGGCGGTGGAAGACATGGGCATGGTGGTGGTAGGCAAACCGAAGAGGCTGCACTCTGGGCAGTGTCGAAGCTGTTGTCGATGCCAGCTGCTCAGGTGGCGGCAATGGCCTCATCCAGATGGTGCTCCTCTGCATCTGCCCGTAGATGTTGAACCTCCACTCTGGCATCTGCTAGCTGAGCTTGGAGGATCTGGGCTTGGTCTGGAGCTGGAGCTGGTGCAGCAGCGGCAGCAGGTCCTGCTCTCGGCTTGACCTCCCGCTCTGCCCCGTCCTCCTGCTGCCCCACCCACCCTTCTTCCCTCTCTGCTCGCCCTTCTTCCCCTCCCTCTTCTTCCTCTCCTTCATCACTCCCCTCTTCCTCCTCATCTCCCTCATCTCCTTCGTCCACCGCCAGCCTTGCCTGAGTATGGTGAAGGTTTGGAACTGGCTGGTAGCGTACCTGGTCCTCCGGATCCCATAGGTCCTGGTCGATGAGCTGTGACTTGATGGAGTGGGCGTAGGGGTCGTTGCCTTCTTCTGGATTGCAGGTGTGGCAGACGATGGTGGGTTGTTGGCGATGGGCCTCAGCAGCGGCCTGGGTGGCGTCGAAGAGAGCCCTCCAGACGTCCATGCTGGTGGAGCTGGGTGGGATGAAGGCGTCATTGGCGGAGCATTGGCAGATGGTGCAACCGCAGCGGGTGCAGAGGAACTTGTTGTAGGAGTGCCAGTTGGCGTGCCCGGGTCCCAGCTGGCAGGCCTGGTTGCAGTTGTCATGGCCCCGAAGGAAGTAGGCCGCTTGCTGGGGGACAGCCATCTTGAGCAGGTGAACTTTTTTCTGATTTAAAGTCCTGATGATGACTGTTGATTGAGGAGAGGGTGAGGGATAGTGGATAGCTTGGTGCTAGATAGAAGCCAGGGTTGCGCAATGCAAGCCAAGGCAGAAGAAGTTGGAAGAGAGGTAGGTAGGTATTGGGTGCAAGGCAAGTTCAGTCAAGGGTGTGATGTCACAAGCACAAGCCCCCTAGAGAGAAGGTTCTAGAAGAAGGAGTGGAAATTGGGGAAGCTTTTGCAGATAATGCCTGCTAGAGCTAAGGGATAGAGAAAGTGGGTGTGAAGAAGTTGAAAAGGGGTGAAAAGGGGTTGGGACTGGAGATGGCGAACTCATTGCAGGTGTCAAAGTGATGGGAGCTGGCCTTGATGCTGTCGGAGAACTTGCCATTGTCCCGCACCTCCAGGTTCTTGTTCCCGTCGTGGAGCTTCTCCCCGCTGAAGTGGAAGCAGAGGAGGAAGACAAGAACCCACAGGCTCCACTTGTGGAGGCCGCGGTGGCGGACCTCCTGTTTGGCCATGCGATTAGATGTAGGAAGCTTCATGAATTTATCCTTTGAACAAAAAGTGGGGAAGAGAAGGCTGGGAGCAGCGTTTGCATGCTGCTGCAAAACCAGGGCAAATCATGCCAAAAGGGCGCCTTCACAAACTCAGTAATTCGGTCTCCACACTCTCTATAAACAGATCATTCTTCTTGCCTGTGATTGAAATGATACTGCTATGGATTTAATAGAATGGATAAGTAAAAAAAGATGGTGATACTTATAGTAAAGATGGATGAATTGTAGGCTGCCGAGGAGAAATATGTTTGTACTCGTGCTCCTGCTGAGAGCAGCAGAGTTCGAACTCGCCTTCTCCGCCGCCCGCGAAAGCATCAGTGCAAAGACCCATCCAGCAACCACCTCATCACACCCTCCTTCGCCAACGGACTCTCCTCCTCCCCTTCAGCCCAAAGCATTGGTCCACACTTATTTCCCTATCAATCCCTTCACACTGCATCCATACTCCACCACCCTAACCCTCTCATCAGCTCTCTTCCCTCCAAGCTGACATGTCATGGAATTGGCTGAAGCGAGTGTGAGCTTGCTTAGAGAGTAGTTTGAATGGGATGTTTGGAGTGGAGAGTGTTCAGGAGGAGAAGAGGAGTATCATTCGCCACCGCAGGCGAAGCGTTTATCGGGTGCGAGTCTGCTGGGGGAGCTGGAAGAGATTCCGCCCCCTCGCTCCACCCCTGCCGTATCCAATCACCTCGCCATGGCTGCTGCCATGGCTTTCGGTTTCCCCACCTTTCCACTCACCACTGCCCAAATTACCTTTTCCACAGCTTCAAACGCATGGATTGGCCAAATTTTAGTTTTTGGGCCTGATGTGAAATGAATTTAAATTAAAAGCACTGCCATTTTAGCCTACGATCCGTTCATCGGTAACAGTTAGTTGTTGTAGCCGGGCCCTCTAGGCTAGCCGTAAGGGCGGGAAAGGAGAAGCAGCAAGGGACAGAAACGGAACTAACTGGTTTAAGGTCCAGCGTGTCAAGCAAAAGAGGAAACGGAGAAAGGGCCATTCAACCGAGAGAAGCGCCGCACCATCGCCCTCCCACTTCACCCTCATCACCTTCAGCGCGTCCAGCAAGCCGTACTGTTCTCCTCTCCTGCCTCTCAGGCAGCCCTCAGAATGTGAGCAGCGGTTGAGGAAGCCAAACGAGCATGGCAGGCCCAAGTTCGGGAGACGGCGACGACGATCATTGCCCTCGTCTCTGTCCACCTGGCCTGCAACTCCCTTTCCGTCGTCATCAAACTTCTTGAATACGAGGTCCCACTTTCAGCTCACATCGCCTGATCGGTGAGGATCCCTCCACCCCTCTATTTGCTTTTCTTCTTTCTGCTGCGCTCTTCTCAGCCGACTAGTCATTCATGGCTGGTGTGCAGGATTCACCGCTGCTATTTGCGGCGGACGGGAGTGCGACGCGTCTGTATACACTGTTGTCTGATCTGGTGTCCCTGCTGGTGATGACGTCGTCGGCCCTCCGCCTCCCCGTCTATCTCCTCGCCAGCAGTCGCCTGAGGCGTCAGATCCTGTCCGCCTTCCGCCTCAAGGCCCATGCAGCAGAGCCTCGTCCTTCAATCAACTCCTGAGCCAGTCCCTCCTCCTGCTCCTCTTTCACTGCTCCCAACACAGCTACCCAACAGGCCTTCACCAGCCAGCCAATCTTTTTTCTGTTGGATCCTGCTTCCTTTGTCTTCCATGTGATTGAAAAGAATTGTGAGCAGCGCAATGAAGGACTGTCAAATATCTGCTACAATCGATCCAAAATTGAATCTCTCCTGAAAGTGATTCTGTCACCTCTCTGTCATGGACAACGATAAAAAGAAAGAATAATTGGAAAAAATAAAGATATTATTTACCATTGTTTCGTTAGTTTTTTACTAATTGTTCCGTTTTTGTCAGAAAGCCGGAACAGCAACGGCCCGGGGGGCGCCCCGCGGGCCCCCCCGCCGGCGGATATAGGGTACCCAACCTTTGTCCTGATACATATATATATATATATATATATATATATATATATATATATATATATATATATATATATAGATATATATATATATATATATATATATATATCTGGAAATGCTGGTCCTGGCCGAATTCTCAACGGATTTGGACAAACTTTTTTTTCCCTGAAAGGTAATGCAATTTTAGGAAGATCTGGAGGGGTGGAACCGGTTTCCGAGCATTTGAAACATTACTTTTTTGGGTAGAAAGTCTTGAAAATTGCAATATAGAGTTTTTGCGCTGTAGCACCTGTAATCTTGAGAATTGCACAGACAACTTGAGTTTTTTTGTTCACAAGTCGTATATAACGATTCCAAATCTGTTCTTACTTTTGAAAATGGTTGAGATACCACAGACTTGCCCTCTTGAGTGACAAACTTTCATGCATGACAATAGCATCAATAATTAGTAGCAGCTGAACGGCTGATAATTGAACAGAAGACTTTGGTTTTTTGAATCACAAGTCGTATATAACGATTCCAAATCTGTGCTTACTTTTGAAAATGGTTGAGAAACCACATACTTTTCTTTTTGAGATGCAATGTTCACCCTCACAGCAGAAATTTTCCTTAATTTTTGGATTTTGCTACATGTGAAGGTGTAAGCACTCCGCGGTCACCTATTGCGCTTTGCGCCATATACTTGTTTACTTATTATTCCGTTTTTTTTTTCGAAAAAAAACAGGACAATTACTCTAAATTTTTCTATTTTTAATACAAAAACGGAACAATTGAAATCCAAAATTATATTGATCCAAATATATTGATGAATTTTACTTCTTACTTATATATCTTTTCATTCCCGTCATATAAAAGGGGGTTAAAAATCCATGGGTGTCCCATTCGTGCTCCTCTCATAAAACGCCTCTTAAAGCATTGAGAATTGAAAAGCATTGAAATGTAAATGTTTATCTTCAGTCTTGTTTTAGCTACACGAGTAGATAGATGGGTTATGTTATAAAATAAAAAAAGAGGGAGATGCGCTGAAGTGTAATAGGGTATAGAAGGGGAAGGGGAGGAATCAGGTGGTATGCTTGAGTTGAGTCTGCTTTTTGGGTACCACAAGGCCGCGATTACTCCAACGTTTGACGTCAGCACCTGCCATCTTTTCCCTCCTTTCGACGCACTTTCCGGCCTCTTCTATCCCTTTTCTTTCATCCAATATCGCAGACCCAAAGCATCTCTACCACTCATGTTGTTGAGCGTTGTTGTTTTCAGAAACCTCCAGCACTGGCAATTTCATAGATGGCAAATTAATGTCAAAAAAGAAAATTCAAGCCAAAAGTAAAAGAGCATTGTGCTTTCAAATAGGATCTTTTTATTCTTAGTTGATTATGCTCACAATAATGGAACAAGCTCCCGAAATATTTCAGTTTCTTAAATAACTGCTACAAGAACTGCAGAAAATCATGTTAAGACTGTTTGAGCAAAATTTAAAAAGTTGGCTCGACCTGAGCATAGCGAAGTTCAGCTCTGTCCCTTCAAACTTGATAACTGTATTTGTATCCTGTAGTTTTTCGCTAATTAGAATGCTTTTTTTAATTTTATATATTCAGGAACTTCAAAAAATCGCCAACAGCTAAGATTAAAGCCGTTTCCGAAAAATACCTGCCACATTTCGTTCATAAAAGATTAGGAAGCAGAGCGTAATTGCCAAGATTGTGCTTTGTTTCCATTTAGCTGGCCGCCACAATTCTCTGAAAGTGAAAACTCAATTCGCCCTTTCCCCGATTCGTTGATAACTCCTCTTTGGGCTGCTTATAATGGCTTTTAGGTAATTGGGAAAAGCGAGGGCAGGGAAGTAAACTTTGAGATTGGGGGCTGGTTGAGCAAAAAGGGGAGATGGGCGGAGAGGAGGGTGGCTAGAGGAGGGGAGGTTGGGAGGGGGGCCTGGAGGTTGGGAGGGGAGGCGTGGAGAGTGGAAAGGAGGGAAGGGGAGTCTGGAATGCCTACTCTGGCCCAGGCCTGGCGGCATCGATCCAGCCAGCCTCCCCTGCACTTATTTCACACAGCGCAGCCCCTTTGCAAAACAGGCGCATACATCCCCCCTCCTGCTCCATCTCCATGCGCTCTCATCGCCCCCGCTTCCTCCCCAACCTTTCCCTCCCTCACCTGGCCCCATCCTTCATCCGCCTTGCCTTCATCCTTCAACGCCCTCCCAAGCATGCATGCCCATGCTACTATGCCGCTATCTCATTCTACACCCGTTGCCTGCGCTTCAGTATTTAATTTTGGCCTCATAGCAAACACACTCCGGGCTTTTTTCCGGCAGGGGAAAGAAAATGGAGACGGCTGCTTTTCATCTCCCGCTTTATTCTCCCTGCTCTCTTCCTCTGCGCCGTTGGGGGCAGGCAGGGCTGGCATGAGTAGGAAATTGGAGGCCGAACAGTCTCTAAACACAAGCACAGCCCGAAAATGCTTCTCTTCCCTCCAATTCTCTTCTCCAATCTTTGACCATCTTTCCTTGCCCCTCCTACATCAGCATTGCTTTTCTCATGACAGGCGCCTGGATAAGCCTTGGGGAATAGGAGAGTTGCAGGGAGGCGGAAATCGGATCAGTGGAAAAAGAGGGAGAGGAAGAGGAGGACTGGGCCAGGGAAGGAGAGGAGTTGGGAAGAGGCGCCAAGATTCCCAAGGCCGTCGCCCTCTCCCGCCTTCAGGGCAACGACTCCCCACACCCCGTCCGTCCGCACGGTGCCTGCTGACTAGGAGGAGGCAGGGATAGGAATGAAGGAGGGAATGATTGAAGGGGGCGGGGAGTCCCCGCCGCCGGTGCTTGACAGTCGCCTGCCCTTCGGCCATTACCGAGAGCTCTTCACCCTGCGCAACTACTGGAAAACCGTCCAGCGAAATCGCGACCTTTGCGCCAAGGCCTTGCTCTATCGGTTCCCTGCTCGGCCTCTATCGACTCACTCATGGCAGAGTGGAATGGTTGGAGGTATTTCCATGACTGTCCCCAGCATCGCACTCTCTACGCTCGCCTAGCTGCTCTCGACTGGTCCCATTCCGAAGAGCTGCTCAAGGAAGACAATGGACCACTCCACAACCTCGGCCTCAAGTACATCGAGGTACCTTCTTCCTAAAACACCTAGTTCTCGCTCAACTACACGACTCGCCAATGTGCCCCTGCTCTCAGTTTGAGGAGCTGTTGAAGAAGGACAAAGACCCGTTTCATCATGGCCATGGATAGCAGTCTAAAGATAAGAGCAAGGAACAAGGTGTTCTCGGCTGTTGCCAAGATGCGCGGCCACACCTCAAGACACCAACAAGATGAAAATTCATGGAAAAATTCAACAGATCTCAATGAAAAGACATGAATTATACATGTTCAAATTTTTGAAACATCAAGATTTTTGTTTTTTGACTATAAATCGAGTAAAACTAAAAAATTCCCTTTCGCCAGCTTCAAAATATTACTTTCCCGGACGTACATACCAAAAATCAGCTAATTTCATTGAAAAACCATAGACTTATGCATGTTCAAAATTTTGAAACATCAAAATTTTGAGTTTTTGCCAATAAATCGATAAATAATAAATATTTCGAAAATTCCTTTTGCCAGCTTCAAGATATTACTTTCCCAGACGAACAAACCAAAAATCAGCTAATTTCATTGAAAAACCATAGATTTATGCATGTTCAAAATTTTGAAACATCAAGATTTAGGTTTTTTGCAATAAATCGATAAATAATAAATATTTCGAAAATTCCTTTTGCCAGCTTCAAGATATTACTTAGCCAGACGTTCCTGCAAAAATTCAGCAAATTTCATTGAAAAACCAGTGATTTATGATTTTTCGTATTATGAAACATCAAAAATTTAGGTTTTGTGCGAAAAACGCAAAATTACGCCAAGCGCAAAAAATGGCCTGGAGATACCACCCAGGCGGACCTTCATGCAAAAAATCAGCCAATTTCGTTGAAAAACCGCGGAGGCCCGCCCCCGGAAAGACACATATATATATATGCGGACAGACGGACGCAAAAATGGGGTAACTGCTTAAGCTGGCCTTGGCCGCCCGCCGCTTCGGGCAGGGCGCCAGAGCTCCTCCGGCCTCCGGGCACGGGTGCTACGGCCCCTACGCTTCGCCTAGCATGCTTCGCATGCTAGGCTACGCTCCGGGGCCTCTGCACCCATGCCCTCCGGCCTACGGAGCTCTGACTGCCCTGCCCTCCACGGCAGGCGGCCTACGGCCGCGCAAAAATGGTGTGTTTGTAGGTTTTTGATGGAGTGATGGGGGAGCTGGATTCTTCGCCGACGGACGCGGAGGGTGCGCTGAAGCTGCTGCGCAAGCAGGGCCAAACCCACGCTGCTGCAGCCGTCCAGGCCCAGTCTCCGCCCTACCGGGTTCACCTACCCATTTCCACCACATCTTCAACTACTGTCTGAAAAAGGATCAGCATTTTGCTTCCCTTCGCCATCTCTTATTTGCTGTCAAGGCCTTTGACTTATGAGACTTACATTTTATTTATATTTTTGTGTTGGAAACAGGATAAGAGCAAGGAGAAATTGCAGGACTTGGAAAATGCGTTTCTTAGAATGGTAGCGGATGTGCTTGATGACCGGTGGAACGAAAAATCTGAAGGTCTATTTCGCAAGTTCTTTTCCTTTTGTGTTGAAACTATGTCCGCAGAAAGCTAGTCTCTATTTATTGTGCTAACTTCTCTTGATTTCGCGTTAAACTCTTTTATTCAATGTCCTCGTCGTCATCTCTCTGGAGCCAAATGGTTGTGATGACATCTGAATTGTCTAAATTTCTTCTCAGCAACACACTGGTGGTAAAGAAAATGGGCCGTCCCTGCTATACTTAGTGCTACATTATGCACAGAAAAACGCCAAGAAATAATAATAAAAAGCGAAATTCGGGCTTTGTTACTCCAAGGATCTCAGCTTGCATGAGTCATTGGTCATAAAAATAAAAAAATAAGCAAAGTTGAATCAAGTCCTTTCCTGATGCGACTGAGTAATAACCCTATTGCGGATGGAGTATAAACTCATAACGATACCTTCTTTTCTTCAGAAAATGGAATATGAAAAAAGGAGCAAAAAGCTAAACATTCAAAAACTACAAGGCATACGGTTTTATTTGCTAACGCCAGTTACACTGGAATTGAGAAATTTCACAAGAATAACATCAAAATTTGTCAACATTTTGTACTATAAACGTTAAAAAGTAAACTTTAACGTTTATTGTACGTAAGTAACGTCAGATTCAAGGAGCGTATTCAAATGCATCCCTTTTTCAAACCCTCAAGCCAGCTGGCCCGAAGCTCGCAACCCTTCTACATCTCTTTCGGCCTGCATCAGCACAAGCAGACCATTCATCAAAAACCCCGCCCACATGCTTGCGCTGCACCAAGAAATTCTCACTGCGATCCAACCTCAAGCACAAGAAGGACGTCCACGACAATCTGCGCCGACACACCTGCTCCTTCTACTCTAAGGGATTTTTCGAGCTTTCGTACCTGAAGAAGCTTTCGAACCTTTCGAACCTGCGCAGAAAGCACAACACTGATTACGATGCATATCGCTAATCACGCCCTTGAATTTTCCTTCTCGTTTCAAGTTTTCTTTTAGCTTGTTAGCACAGTGACCTTCATTTTTTGCGGCATTGTTTCACCGTGAATCAATTCGAACATCAAGATTTTGCTTGTCAGTCAAACAGGGCAATATCCCATATCGCCAATAGGTGTACGGTCTGTTTCAAACTAATGATGTATCTTAACAGTTGAGCAGAGTATACTGAAAAATCGATCGTTTAATTTTCAAAATTTTATTTTATATATTTGAAATAAATAAAAATTGAACAAAATTTATTTCATTTAAAGGTCCTATTCTTTGAGCACAATGCAATGATGTAGTCCTCATGAATTGGGACTTCAAATGTTCATAAATCTATCTATCAATAACTAATCTTCAACATTTAATGACAAATAAATAGAATCAATTTAATTTCAACAATAATTACGATTCTTTAACTTGCGAATTTGGGAATCACTGTAAAGCAAAACAAGTATAATGGCGCAAAGCACAATGGTGACCGCAAAGCGTTTTATGTTACGGAATTAGTAAAAATAGACATTTAGGATTGCGATTTGGAAGCAGTTAAAATTTGGAATCATCTAAAACTAGCACATTGTGAGCACGGAGGTGAATAGAACAGGAGCGAAAACTCCCCTATACTCACACGTTATAAGCTTAAAGGCAAAACTCCTAGTGCTCTATAAGGGGAAATGTGCAATAATTGTATAAAGGGAAATACATCAGACTACTGGGTAGTCAACTGGACTGGCTTTATTCGTTCATTTGTTTCTTTTTCATGCTGGTTATTTTGGTTTCTGACCCATTTGATAAGGATATTTCATTGAAACATTTGATAAATGGGAGCATACTCAACTCAGGACAGAAAGGTCGGGTAGCCTTTTTGGCTGCCATTTTTTAACAAAATGTCGTTCAGAGCCCCCTGTGTTATAACTTTTGGAGTTTTGCCTAGCAGCCCTCCTCCCAATATTAAAGAGTTTTCCCTCCATTATATTACACCTCCATGTTGTGAGCATGATGCTTTTTGAATTTTGCAAATCGGTTGAGCAGTTGTTGAGATCTCAAAGTTGAACAACCTGGAATTTTTTTGTCATGAATTTCAAAGTTGTCGCGCCGAAAATTTTTTTTAAATGTTAAAAAAGTTTCCAAGGGAGAAATTTTTATATTTTGAGTGCAATACCACTTCCACCCTGCCAGATTTGTAACGGCAAAAATTACCTTTCCAGAAAAAAGCTCGTCAAAATCCGTTGAGAATTCGCATGGCCCCGGCCATTCCAGATAGAAATATATATATAACAGACAAAGAGCCAGTCATATGTATAGACCGCGAAGCGGGGTCTTCGGGCCCGCCTCGCGGTCAAAAATCATCCAGTTTTTATTTAAAACTATTTAAATTATTTACAAATTTTCAACATTTAATTGTACATATTTCAAATTTTCAAATCAATTTTATTTGACAAATATAATAGCGAAAATCAACATACGTCTCACGCTACCACTTAGATCTCCGTTCAAAATAACAGCCCAGTTGTAGAGTTACAAATTTTCACGATTTTTAACCATTTAATTTTCAGTTTTGAGGATAAATCGAGCAAACATTTAAATCCTTAAACTATGACGCCTTAAACCGCAATCTAAAGGCCAGGGAAGGCGAAGAATGAAAATGTGCTAATGGAGCAAAAAGTGGCGGGAACAGCTGACGGATAGATGAGTGCCTAAATGCCTGCCAAGCTTTGCCGCTGCCCCACTAACGGAGGCAGTTCACTTAGATTGCAGCCGATTCTCCGACAGTCATCAGCAGAGGAGGAAGATGAGGATGGGTGGAGGTAAGGCCGAGCGCCTCTGGGCCATCAATTATGAGCAGGGCGGCTCCCCTGTAGCTCTCTGCCTTGCCGCAATTGATTGTGTCGCCGCAAGTTGGACACTGTTCCCTCTTCATTTTCCCGCCCTCCTGCCCCCACCCCCACCCACTCCCACCCATCTACCTCCATTCTCGCCGCTCCTTCAAAGGCGGCGCTGCACATTTGCATCTCTCCTCTCCCACCGCAGCCGCCAGTAAGCTCCCCCTCCCTCCAGTAAGGCTCCTGCCCTCCACCCACGCCCCCTTCCTGCCTGCTGGGCAAAGGTGCGGTCCATTTCCAGCTCAACGGCGTCTAGGTTAGGCGGTAATGGGGGTCGGGGGGTGGGGGGTGGGGGGTCGGTAGAGGATGAGAAAGGGGGAAATGAGTGGGCTGAGAGGGAGGGGGGTAAGGTGAAAGGGAGGAGGGGTGAGTGAGTGAGTTGAAGCGTGCAGTGTGGGGCTTGAAGCTTTTCCAGTTCACAGTCCGGAATGCGGCTCAATAAGCTTTGCGCATAGCGAGCCCATAAGGCTGGCGGAATGAGCCCATATTGCTTCACGCCGCCCGCATTGCTTCTGCAGCAGCCGAGCTACATTGGGATGAGGTAAGGAGGGTTGGGAGGGAGGAAGTGTAGGAGGCTGTGTTGCTGGAGGAGAAGGCGTGGGCTAAGTGGGAGGAGGGGAAGGAAGGAAAGGAGGGCAATGCTGTTAACGGGGCCCGCGGCAATCCCTTTTGGAGGGGAAGATTTGGTAGAGAGAGAGTTGGGCGTTGGAGGAGAGGGGCACAGTGGAAGGTGGGCAGGAAGTGAAGCAGAGGGTGGAGCGGGCGGTGGCATAAATCGCCCACCTACACGAGGCGGCCCAGGACGGCCTCGCTGAGGAGGGGCTAAAAAAGGGGCAGGCAATGAGGCCCGCTATCAATCGCGGCAATCCAGGCCGCCCCGTAAGTCCCTTTTCCTCCTCCCTCTCCTGCCCTCTCCTGCCCTGCCCTCCCCTCCCCTCCCCTGCCCCTTCCAGGGCGCGCTACTCAAGCGTTAGGCCAGCCTGTAAGGGCAGAGCAGGCTCTAATCAAGGGGAGCCGGGATGAGGGCCCGCAGGGAGGTAGCTGAGAGCCTCCCGATATGGGCCTAGTGCTGACGCCGGTTGACGGGGGTTGGCTTGGAGAACGGTGGACGGGGGATGGCTCGGAGGCTTAGTGAGTAAGGTAGGAGAGGGGGGCTTCTGGAGCTGATAGGCGAGGTGGGGTAGCAGAGCAGCAGTAGCTGTCCGCTGCAGAGGGGACTTTGTGTTCGCCGGCAGAGGGGAAACGGGGAGGGGGAGCTGCACTACGGGGATACAGAGGGAGCGCTGAGAATGCCAGGTGCTATGCGGGGAGAAGGTGAGCCTTGCGTGTCCGCTCTTCTAAACTTTCCCGCCTCCTCTTTCACTCTGCCCTGGGCTTGCCTGCCAGTGCGGGCTAGGAATGAGTTGAATTGCAGGCCGTGTTCTGGCGACTTTTCCTTGCCCTCTTCGGCCTGCAAAGCGAATTCAGGTCCATTTTCCTTCCTCTTCTCACGCTATACGGCTTACTTTTTTAGAACTCTTCTGTTGCATCTGTTTTGTTTTTTGCAATTGGGCTTGCGCGAGCGGAGCGTTAGCGGAGCGGTAGCGCCAAGCCCCTCTTATCGAGCAACACAACCAATTGCAGCTTTCCCAAAGTTTGACAGGCTGTAGCTCGTCGCACAGACGTCGGAGAGCGCTGCAATTAGGCTCAATCGACGCGCCGTGGTCGAATTGTGGGGGTCCTCTTTGGACAAAAATTGTTTAGTGCCTTATTAAAAAAGTTATTTCAAAAAAACTTTTAAAAAAAATGTCCGGTGTCCGGGCACACACCGACCGACCGACCGACCGTCCGTCCAGCAAGTGTTGCAGACACTTGGGCAACATCTGGGGTGTGGATCTCAACGGTTCTAGGGTAAATCGATGCCGCTGAGTGTCATGGCACCCCTAGTTTCTGCATTTTCCGCGTTTTTTAGGTCGAAACATCAACTTTTTGGGTAAAAATTCAGTTTTTTGGGGTTTTTTTTGCATGTTTTTCAATTCCAGCTCTATATTTATGCTTTTTACAGGGTTTTTTGCCAAAATAACAGCGCCATATAGGTAATTTTGAACGTAGATTACGATGGTGGCACCCGTTTGCTTCTACCTGGTCTGCGTGGTCTTCCACCAGGCCGTGGTGAACAAGCAGGTCATCATCAACTTCATCTTGAGGCATTGTAAATAGTTTTTGGTCTAAAAAAACAGCACCATATAGGTAACTTTGCGCGTAGAATACGATTGTGGCACCAGTTTTCTTCTATCTGGTCTTCATGGGCTTCCACCAGGCCGTGGTGAACAAGCAGGTCATCACCAATTTCGTCTTGAGGCATTCTAAAGGGTTTTTGTGCCTACAAAAAACATCATATAGGTAATTTTGGACGTATATTATGATCCTGGCAGCCCTTTGCTTCTAGCTGGTCTCCATGGGCTTGCACTAGGCCGTGGTGAACAAGCAGCCCATCATCAACTTCATCTGGAGGCATATTAAAGGGTTTTTGACCCTACAATTAGCATCATATAGGTAATTTGGAATATAGATTATGGTATGTTTTTCATGGGCTTCCACCAGGCCGTGGTGAACAAGCAGCTGATCACCAACCCCATCTTCGTCTCCATGCATAGGGGCCTTGCCCCTGTATGAAGTGGATGAAATTATATTATATAGTGGGTTATACTAACCCAAAAAGTATATATTTTACTATATTTTTTTATATTTTTCTATATTTTACCTGCGATTGAAGTAGGGGAAATTTTTTTATTTAGCTTAATTTGAATTCTACTTGCAACTGAAGTGGATGAAATTTTTTCTTAGCAAAAAAATAAGTTTTATATCTTAGATTGTGAACTTTGTGCACTGTAAAACTATCGTCAGTCCAATGTAAAACTGGATTAATTAATGATAAGAGAGCACCTTACTTTAATGACAATTTATTTGGTCAAAATGTAGTTGGCTCCCAAATTTTGCAGACTTTACCCATTAGTTGAAATATAATTTTTTTTTAAATTTTAAGTCCAAATTTTTGTCTATTTTTTGAAAACTATCATATGTAGGTGAAATTAAAATGAGGCATATTTTTTGTAGTCAATTGCAATTAATTGCAATGGAGATAGGTAGCAGAGTCAGTTAAAAATTTTTTGCTGTGCATATTTTTTAAAAATGTTGCTACATTTTACTTTTTTTTGGGACCTCAGATTTCAAATACACTTATTAGTATTTTGGCCAGGTGCTCTCTTATCATTAATTAATCCAGTTTTACATTGGACTGACGATAGTTTTACAGTGCACAAAGTTCACAATCTAAGATATAAAACTTATTTTTTTGCTAAGAAAAAATTTCATCCACTTCAGTTGCAAGTAGAATTCAAATTAAGCTAAATAAAAAAATTTCCCCTACTTCAATCGAAGGTAAAATATAGATAAGAGATACTTTTTGGGTTAGTATAACCCACTATATAATAATATATATAGCAGTACAAGGATAAAATTATCAAAATAGCACAATCGAATTATAATACAAAGCAAAGGGCAGCTCGCCCCCCCCCCAGCCCCCCCCCCACCGCCCCCCCCCCCCCCCCCCCCCCCCCCCCCCCCCCCCCCCCCCCCCCCCCCCACCCCCCCCCCCCCCCCCCCCCCAGTCCCCCCCCCCTAGCATTTTTTCTACTTATCTTGAATACAGCTTGGATACTGATTCTGTTTCCCCTCTTAGGCTTAGTCAAAACCCGTGTATACTGTGGCACAACCAAGTATAGTTGCTTAGAGACCCGCAAACATAGGTGATAAGCTCAAAAAGTACTTGTTTTCTTTTCCAATTGTCCCCCCCCCCCCCAAACGAAAATGTTTCCAATTGTCCCCTCCCCAAACGAAAATGTTTCCAATTGTCCCCCCCCAAACGAAAATGTTTCCAATTGTCCCCCCCCCCAAACGAAAATTTTTCCAATTGTCCCCCCCCCAAACGAAAATTTTTCCAATTGTCCCCCCCCAAATGCCGATTTGCCGATTTGAGCACTGATGGAGCACCTTGCACATGGTTCGGAGCATCTTAGATTGGGGGGGGGGTTCGACCATGGGGGAGGGGCAGATGCGTTGGGGGGCCGGCAGATGCGTTGGGGGGGGGGGGACCCCCCCCCTTGGGGGGGGGGGGGCAAACGCCATGGGGGGGGGGGGATTGTGGGAGTCAGCCGGCAGCTTCAACCAACCTGGAAAAAAATTTAAAACACCAGTTAAAAATAGATCTATTCAAAAGTTCAAAAGTTCGTCAGAAATTGGATTTAAATCTTGACTACTTATACCCCAATAAATGTTTCCAAAAAAGCGGGTCATCAATTTTGGCAACCCTCCATGAGTTTGAATCCGTTTGGCACACAAATTTAACACAATTTAGAAGACATATAGAAGCACCTGCTGATAAATTTTTGTAAAAAAATATTGAGTAGATCTTGAGTTATAAATGTTTGAAATCATTCGCGAATAAATCCGCCCCCCCCCCCCCACGGTAAGTGTCAGCCCAACTTTTTTCATTAAGAAACAAGCGAGATCCGTTCAGTGGTAGGATTGCACCTACTGCCCTCAAAACACACCACTGACCATTTAATGTTGTGTCTTGAAGCATGCCAAAAAAGCATCAAAGCAAGCTTAATGGTTTCTTGTGACAAAGCCTCCACTCCAGCCAGCGCAAGTGAGGAAGTGGGAGGTGGGGTAGTGGTAGGATGGTGTGAGTGGGATGGAGAAGGGTGGAAGGCAAAAAAGCAAGGGCAGTGGACTCCCTCCCTCCCTTCCCCCTCAGCTGGCGCCGTCCAGTAAATCAGTATCCTTTGCCCCGATGGGCGGAAATTGCGGCACAGTCAGTCCCCCCCGCCCCCCAGCCACTGCCTTCTCCGCTCACTTTCGACTCCCTCAAGAAACCGAGTCCATTGTTCCTATAGCAGTGATGGGATAGAGGTCACTGATGAGAAGGAGGAAATGGGGCGTTGACTATTTGGTTGCAGTTCACAAATTGCTTCTCTGTCAAAACTAAGTTTTGGTTTTCAAAAAACCTTTGGCTTTTTAGTTGAATTTTTGGCCCTGATTTCCTGTTCCATGGCTGCCTGAAACGAATAAAGGCATCGAAAATAGCAGTTTCCCTGAAGTGAGGTTGGCGGGTGGAAATGGTGGCGAAGTAGAGAGGCGCCAATCCGCTGCAATGGGGCAAGACAGGCGGCCTGATAGGTGAAGTGAGGAGAGGGAAAAGGGAGAGGAGGGCTTTTAGGCTGCTGGGGGGCGGCGTGCGGCGATTTGCTGGGGCAGTGCGTCGGCGCTCATCATAGCCCCCTGCCCGCTTCAATTAACCGCCAGCAGGAGTCCCTCCCCCGCTGCCCTGGCCCACGTGAGGCCTATTGGGGCCCTTGACAGCCCCGCCCCCCCGCTCCCATGCCAGTCGATGGCCTGGGCAAAGAAAGGCCTCTATTCAAAGGCCCGGCTCTCTTTGCCCATACTCCCTCCACTCCCTTAGGCGTCCAAGCTGTCAGCTCATCTGTTCAGCTAGCATGGTTTTTGAGGGCGGAATGGATGAGCTGGTGAAGGGTGGCTGGCGTGGAGAGGGCCCCGAGGGTCCGCCTATCCTGTCCTCCGCCTATCGAGGGCCAGAGTTTCAGTGCATCGCCCAGATGTGCATCCACTTTTTTCCGGCATAAGGATGATAAAGAGAGAAGTAGGCTTGGAGCTGGCGTATAGGAGGAAGGGAGGCGTGGATGGCTTCTGAGGGGGCACAAGGGAGGGAGAGAGCGGCTGTGTGTTCCAATGTAGTGATAAAAATTGCAGACAGCTGGTCTTCCTTCCCAGGAACGGGGAGGGGTGTGGGTGGATTGGGTATGGAGGGGGAGGGAGGTGGGGGGCGTAGGACGGAAGGGGGGAGCGCATAGTTGCCCGCCGCTAGCTAAAAGCCCCCCAGGAGGAGGAGCCCTCTCACCTTTCCCAACATTGCCATCCAGCCGGGGGCCGCTGGGCGGGAAGTTTCAGAGCTGCTCCGGCATTTGTCTCGCCACATTCCCGCGCCCCGTTGATGCCTCATTCATCGCCGTTCCGCCGCCAGCCGTCCTGGAGGAGGGAGGCAGGGAAGGAGGGTAGTGGAAGAGGAGGGGGGAGGGTAGTGGAAGAGGGGAGGAGGATAGTAGTGGAAGAGGAGGGAGGCAATGGATGGAGAGTTGGCGGGAGGGAATCTGGGGGCCAGGAGGAGGGCCAGGGCAGGAGGAACAGGAGGTGGAGGAGGAGGAGGGAGGTGGGGGCGTAGGAGGGAGAGAGAGAGAGAAGAGGTCGTCGCATCGATTCAGCCCCGAGTGCCACCAGCCTCTTTCCATCCCAGTCCACCAGCCCTTTGGGGACCTAGCATTGAACTTTCTGCGCCACAAAAGCCTCTACGACTTCCCCTTCACTCATTACCATTCCTGCGCCCAGCCCCAATCCTTGCTTCTTCCTCCTTCCCTCCTTGCTTCTTCTCCCGCCCAAAGCTTTTTGTCTTTCGAGGCCTGATAAAAACTAAGCGCTAAAAAAATTGGGCTCCGGAAATCTGGAGCATGGTGTAAGGGAAGGAGGAAAAAGCATGAGGAGGAGGTGATGAGGGTGTGGGCGGGATGAAGGGAGGGACTGCGCGCTCTATATAGGGCGTTGAGAGGGTTGAGGAGGAGGAGCAGGAGAAGGGAAGGGGAAGGGGTGAGGGAGGAGAAGGAGGAAGAGAAGGTGGGTTTGGAGGGCTTTGAGTTTTACGAGCTCTACAGGCAGGCAAGCTCTTGCTGGCCTCCTCCGATCCCCACTTTCCACCGCCTCTTATGAGCATCCAAAGAAGGCTCCGTTTTCACCCACCCGCTAACCCTCTTCTTTATTCTCATCATCTTCTCCCAATCTTGCTGTCTCTCCATTCCAACTTCAGCTACATCATTGCTGCCCTCGTTGCTAATTAGGAAAATTAAAACTGCGGCCCCCTACTAGAGAGGAGTAGTTGGAATGAGGCAAAGTATGAATGGGAATAGGTGAAGAGGAGGTGGGCGAAATGGGAGAGAGAAGAGGCTGTGTTGGTGGGTAGGAAGGAGGCTTTGGGAGGGCGGCGTCGTTGATGCGGGGCGTAGATAGGCCCGAAGCGCTTTGGCCCAGACTTGCCCTGTAACCTTTGCACGGCCTCCAAAGCCTGCTTCCCACACTCCCTTTCCCACTAAGCCCTTCTACCTCCCCTACTTTCACTTCTGCCCGCTCAGCCCACTCAAACTCCAATGCTCCCCCAAATTTTTGCAATGAGTTCCCTTTTCATATCCTTGAACCAGAAAAAGCAGGCAGCATAAAAATGGCTCTGGTCTTGCAATGATGGATGAGGGTGGTGAGTTATAATGGAAAATTGTGCAGCAGTGCTTGCGAGCCCAGGGGAGGAGGAGAAGTGTGAGTTAGAGCTCTGGCAGCAGGCATCCATCAACTCGTGGTCCAGTCGCCAGACTAGAGCATCCCTTTATGCGTTTGGAGGAGGCGTGGGGAAGAGATGGAGCGTGGGAGGCTCAACGGTAGCGGGGGGCCTGAGCTCCAGTCCCCTCCAGAGGATAAGATGATGAGCCTCATCCTCCGCCTCTTCGACTCCATCGCCGCCACCAATTACTCCAGCACCTCTTCGCCTTTCCGTTTCTCTTTTACCTCACCGCATCCCTCATCCGCTAACAAGATCATTGACAGGAGTAGTGGAGAGCAGCTCAAGCACCATGGAAGCCGTCAGCTTCCCCAGCACCACGCCACTCACTCAACTGCTGAACTATTCTGAGCCTGAGAACGGGAGCTCCAGTGAGTGGCTGGGCATTGAGCCTCTGCCCGCAGCCTTGATCATCCTCCTGGGCTTCATCCTCACCCTGCTGACTGCGGGGATGAACTTGATGGTCATGATCAGCTTCAAGATCGACAAGCAGCTCCAGACCATCAGCAACTACTTCCTCTTCAGTCTAGCCGTCGCCGACGCCATGATCGGAGCCATCTCCATACCCTTCCTCACCATCTACATCGTTCAGGCTAGCGCCTATTTTGACTACAGCGCCCTTTTTGCTTCATCATTCCTCATCAAATCCAAGATATGCATCTAGAACCCATTCTAAGCTTCACAGAATTGTTGAAACATATTCAGAGAGGTGAAACTATTTTGAAAACATTACGCAGGTGGTAATTAAATGTTGACGATGCCACAAATATCTCAAATACAGATCCACGCATCCTGATACCGCAAAGTTCATTAGGTACATGACAAGTGCGAAAAACTATGGCACCGAGACTTGTAAAGCAATGACTATTAATTTCGGTAGCCGAAGGAGCGAGTGTGTTGATAGCGGGGAGCATTGAAGGCAGAATGGAGGCTAGGCTATGCCACGTGCCAGTTCTGGCTGTCCACGGACTATTTGATGTCCAATGCGTCGGTGTATAACCTACTGCTGATCTCCTTCGACCGCTACTTCAGCGTCACCCGCCCACTCACCTACCGACCACGGAGAACCACCAAGAAAGCCCTCTTCATGATCGCTTCCAGCTACGTCATCTCACTCGCTCTTTGGCCACCCTGGATCATCGCCTGGCCCTACATTGAGGTTCTTGTCCTTCTTCTCCTTCCACCGCTACTTCAGCGTCACCCGCCCACTCACCTACCGACCACGGAGAACCACCAAGAAAGCCCTCTTCATGATCGCTTCCAGCTACGTCATCTCACTCGCTCTTTGGCCACCCTGGATCATCGCCTGGCCCTACATTGAGGTTCTTGTCCTTCTTCTCCTTCCACCGCTACTTCAGCGTCACCCGCCCACTCACCTACCGACCACGGAGAACCACCAAGAAAGCCCTCTTCATGATCGCTTCCAGCTACGTCATCTCACTCGCTCTTTGGCCACCCTGGATCATCGCCTGGCCCTACATTGAGGTTCTCGTCATCTGTCAAACTGAATAATCGAAGAAATCCTAAATAAAAGTTAAGAGGCAGTGTGTGAAAGACTTCCCAAAAGTATTCTATTAGGTGTATTTGTGGCTAGAGCTAGAGCATACCTTGAATCATTTTCCAGTAATGTAATTAATGTCATTGCTAAATGCTTGTGTTCAGGGCTGTTCAATCAAAATTGGGCATGTCAAACTTTGGCTTCAAAAACTTTGACTCACTTAAAAATGTGAATATTTTGGAACCAAAGTTTGCGAGTTTTTGCAACCAAAATTTTATGGGAAATTATAGAAAAATCTTCAGCCTAATAAGTAGAAAATTTTGAGAGATAGGATCCAGCTAATTGAGAAATCAGAGAAACGATAAATCTTTTTTGTAAATGATGCAATACTCTTCAGCATTTACCAAATTATTCAAAATACTCTGTAGAAAAAAGGTCATCAAAAACGGGGCCAGAACGTTCCCGGACGCTCCGAGAAAGTAGCTTCTTTTCCAATCATTCTACTTAGTCTTTCAGCCGTGAGCGAGCATAATGGAAGCATTGGTAAGGGTGTGTGTTAAGGGAAAGTTCGCGGTGGCGGAGAAGGAGTGCATGGTGCAATTCCTGATCACCAATCCGGCGGTGACGATCGGGACCATTCTGGCGGCCTTCTACTTCCCTGTGGCCATCATCGTCTACCTCTACGCACGCGTCTACTACGAAACACAGAAGAGGGCCCGCGAGTTCGGCAGACTTCAGGTCATCCAGGAAGGAGAGTGATCTTGAAGGGAGCAAAGTGAAGCAAGATCCAGGCCTCTGGTGGAGGAGGAAGCGGGCGGCGATCCTCCAACTCACAGTGCACCACCCACTCTGACCGCAGCCAAACTCGCCCCGGTACCCATACTCCTTCTCCCCCACCCACTCGTCTTCCATCCATGCCACCAGCATGCTCTCTAAACAGCCAACCCTGCATCCCAGCAGCACCCAACCTCCCCATTATTGGCTGCAGTGCATCGAGTCCGCTTTCTGGAGCAAGGTAGTCCTCCCATGCTTCCCCAACTCCTCCTCTCCACACTCACAGCAGGGACACACCGCAGCCTGTCTTGTGCTTGCACTGACTGCTTCCACTCTTCCTCATCTCCTGCTCTCTGCCAAGGAGCGGACTGGAAGGAGAGGAAGGGGTTGTTGTGGTTGAGGCCAGTGCGAACAGGCGCAAAGAAGCGGGGATCGGAAGGTGAGCCGTAAGCTGAGTCGCAACGGGGCCGCCGGCGACCTCATCGCCAGCAGCACTCCCAACGCCGCCCAACCCCAAACCCGTTCCCTTGCCCCTCTTCTCCACCCTTGTCTCATCCAGCTCAATGCCTGCCAGGTTTTCGTCGCCTGCTCGGAGTTCTGGCTAGGCCCCGCTCGGCTGCCCTTCGAAGAGCCTCCGCCATTCACAGCGACGAGGAGGAGAGCAGCGATGAGGCGGAGACCTGTCGACCGTTCGTTACCTTCCCCCTTATTCCCCCCCCTTCCCCCTCCCTCACTCCCCCCCCCCTTGGCACCAGGCAGTGGAGTATTGTTTAGGTCACGCTGCGATGACTCCGGCACAGAGGTGTCCACGGGCCCCCGCAGCGAGGCCATTCCCATGCTCTCGCCCAAGGTCGCCGGCATCGCCTCCATCCAGGCACATTTATTCCCTACGCACTCCTAGCCCTCCCCCCCCCCCATCTACTGCTCTTACCTCCAGGCGCAAAGGGCTGCAGCGGCAGAGAAGCGGCGGCAGGTTGAGCTCGCTCGCGGTGCCGACGTTTCCATCTTCTCCAATCCCAGAGCTCTTCAGGTACCCGATTATTCCAAAAACCCTTCGTGGTCCTAGCTACAATTGTCCCACCCCTCGCTCCAGACAATAGGAGCCCAATATCTGATGGTCCAATTCCCCCAATGACTAGTCCTGGTCCTGTAGCCCTGATGAAGGTGACTAGGTTGGCCCCGCATGTGTGCCCAGGAAGACCCCAGTCCAGAAGCACTAACCTGCCCTGTTTGACTGTGGGTGTACTGGCGGAATGCAGCAGTGGCAGAGGCCTGGGAGTCCCGGGCCGCGGGGGGAGGATTCCCTGCTCTCTCCGCCTTCATCTCAGCTCTCGCCGCCCTCCCTCCTCTCCCCCGCCACCGACCTCACCTCCGCCCCGCCCTCCAACTCCGCCTCCGCCGACCCCGTCCACCACTCCGACTACACCGTCCTCATTCAGCTCGACCAGGTCACACTCCTTCCCTTTTCCTCCTCCAACTTACACTGGCTGTGGCTAGCGCAGGCTTTGCTCCTTCTCTCTCTCGCTCTATGTGTGCCCGGTCGCCTATAGCTGTTGCCAGGCTTTGTGTCTGGGCAGAGGGGGCCAGGTGGAGGAGTGCGAGGGCAAAGTGCAGGGAGAGGAGGCTGTGGGAAGGAGCGGGGCGAGTGCTGGCCAGGCGTCCATCTACGCCAATCCTCTGGCCGCCGACGATGAGGAACGCGCCGCACTTCTCACTCCACAGGCACGCACTAATCTCACACCCTATCTTCCTACACCCTCCATACCACCTCTCTGCACTCTCTACAGCCGCTCTGCCGCTACTTATGGCCGAAGCTTTCAGCCGCCCTCTCAGCCCACTTGTCTCTCCTCCTGCTCTAACTGTCCCTGCACCATGTGCACACTTATCACGCTTCTTCGTTCTGCAGAACGCTTCCTAGTATCGATACTCACGGTGTATATTGGAAGGCATTTTTTATTACTTTTCACGGAAAATGTGAAGAAAAAATGCGGTAGGGATATGAATGAAAATGTAAATTACAGCAACGACGTAGCATCAGCGGACCAATGGCAGAGTATGGAGCAGTGGCTTCGAATGCCCTGAAAGCCACCGTCTCCCTCCCACCCCCGGGCCGCTCTCAGACCCCTCACGCCTCCTCCAACAAGTCCAGCAGAGGTCCCTTCTTCTCCCTCCAATCCCATCACAACACCCGACTACTCTTGTCTGGCCTCATCTTGGAGGCGAGGGCAGAATTGAGCAATACAAAGGGACTGAAGACAGTGATGCATGGTAGAGCATGGCTGGGAGGAGAGGTGCGTTCACTAATCTCGTTGCCTCAACACTCCTTTGCATGGGCGGAGGAATGGGAGGGCTGAGAAGTGCACGGGTTGGTCGCAGGACCGCCGCTAGCAGAGACGGACGATGAGGACGAGGAGGAGGAGGAGGAGGAGATGCTGGAGAAACCCACTGCTCGCCCTGTCATCAGCGGAGGTTTCTCCTTCTACCCTTCTCCCTCACCAACCAACCTCAACCCTCACACATCCTCTCCTCTACCTCACCCATACTTCACGCTCTTTTCCAACACTCTCGCACCAACTCCAGTAGTTGTCGATTTCTGAAGCAAAGCGACGTAAACAATTAACTAAGAGGAAAGGTTAATCTTTCAAACTTCAGAGTATCGTTCTTATTTGCGAGTAAAGCAAAAACTGAGCGTGAAGTGTGGGAGAGAGAGATGATGGTGTATGCTGCTTCCTTCCGAGCAGAGAGGAGAGGCTCCGACCTCCTCATTGCAGGCCTTGAGCGATACAAAGGCGGCACTGGTTTGCACTCCGGTGAAGGCTTGTCTCTGCCTCCTCTCCTCTCTTGCCCCCTCCACACCCCAGCCTAGCCTAGTGCGCAGCCCTAACAGCTCAGCATCCCTTCCCTCCCTCCACCCATAATCCTCCATGCTCCCCTGCCCCCCACTGCCCCTGTGAAGCAGGAGGAGGTGCGGGGGATTTCAGTGCGCCTGATGATGTCCATTGCGGCCATTAGTGGCGGTAACCATCTTCGCCCTCTCTTTCACTCATCCAATCTGTCCCTAGTCCCCTTTCGCCAATGTTCGCCTAGCCAACACTCCATCATACCAACCCACTTTCCTTCCATCATCCTAGCATACAACATTCACCACATTTACCATTCTTACTACCTAATCCCTATGCTAAGACAGACTCCATCTTATCACACACCTCAACTAGTAGCGAATGCCAGATGATTCTTAGCCATTCTCACAGCTTTCAAAACTCTGGCGACTGAGTGACCTCCAGGCATTCTTTTGCAGAAACCAAATTACTGGCACTTTGATTTACCTTTTGCTTCTCCCTGCATGTCTGAGGAATGTGGCACCAGTTTCCTCTTTCACTTCCGCTGTAGGCATGAGGAGGCAAGATTCTGTCAACTTCCATGGGGTCAACTATAAAAGCCTATACATGTGCCCTGCCCTGTCAATCATTTCCTGTTCTCAGCCCACTGAGTCCCACTGTCCAGCTTTCTCAGACTAGATGGCAGCCTTTGCTTCTCCGCATCCAGTGAGAGAAGCAGAGCGAGCGAACCGGGGAGAAGGTGTCCAAGGGGTCTGGCTTAGCAGCCTCCCCCTTAGAGTCTAGCTCCGTGTGAGCCAGCGCATGTCCCTTCTGTGAGAGCTGGGCAAGAGCGGGGAACGAACTGCAGGCCTGGGGGACAAGGGCCTGGGCATGAAGCGGAAGAAGAAGACGAAGGACCGGAAGGCGGACTCCAAGGCGGCCAAGACACTCTCCGCCATCCTCTTCGTCTTCATCATCACCTGGACCCCCTACAGTCCCCCCTCTTCCCCTACACTCCCACCCCAACCTAACCTCATCCCATCTCAAGGCATCATCGTCTGTATCGAGGCCCTGAGGCCGGGCACTGTCCCTGACCTCCTCTGGACCTTTAGCTACTACCTCTGCTACATCAACTCCACCGTTCCCTTCACCCCTTCACCCATTTTCTATATCCAAAGAGGCTGGCTTGAGGTGAATCCGCTCTGCTACGCTCTCTGCAACCCCAACTTCCGGCGGACTTACCTACGCATCCTCAAGTGCCAGTGGTCCGCCAAACACGCCCGTCGCCCCATCAGGCCTTTCCAAACCACCACTGGTATTCTATCACTCTCTCTCCTTCTCTTTCTACTCCCTTTCCTCCCCGCCCCCCACTCTTACTGCTGAAAGGAATTGCAGCACATCGAGTAGGCGGAGCAGCAGCCTCGGCCATGCTGCCGGCCTCGCGGAGGCTCTAGGAACAGCTTTACATCATTCACTCCAGTACCCCAGTGCTCGCTCATCCCTGCCCCCTTCAGCTCAGCCCATTGGGGCCGGGCAAACATTCCTGCTCTCCTGTCTACCAAAAAGATCTGTTTACCGTGCTACTGCTGCTCCACAATCCGCCTCTCCTCACATTTGCATCTTCTACACCTTCCTACCATTGGATGGTATGACAGTCTCTCCCAGTGCTCTCTTGCGTCTGACCTCCTTCCACCTCATTCGGATTCTGTGATGCATTTTCAAGATAGACCAGTCCCTCTTGCGTTCTCTGTCTGAATACTGCAGATTTTTATTCATTGAGCAAAAATACAAGACTAAAATGCTACAGCATGTGCAGCTTATGAATTGGCAATCATCAAAAAGAACTAGACTAGTTGTGACAAAATCGTGATAAATTTTGATTTAAATTATGAACCACTTTGAGTTAAAATTTTAACAGGCTCGTTTACAAAATCCGATCATTCATAAGCAGGCGGCAATTTATGGCAGAAAACCTGTCACCTAGATTATTCCAGTTTTTTTTTCTTACAGCGTTCAGTACAGTACAGTTTTTTTTCTTATAGCGTTCAGTACAGTACAGTTTTTTTTCTTATAGTGTTCAGTACAGTACAGTTTATTTTTTTCATTTTTTTTTCATGAATATACAGTACAGTTTGATTTTTAGTCTATAAGTTGCAGTACATTTCAAAATGTACTGAACACTATTTGAGAAAAATAAACTGCACTGTACACTAGATTAAATGCACTACCCCATGTGTTAAAATAGGGCACAGCACAGATTTTTTTTTCAAACTGAACCGTACTCTATAAGAGATAAAAAATGTAAACTGAACTGCACTCTTCTTGACATAAAAAATGCATTTTTTTATCTCAACTAAGGCCCAGTACAGTTTTTTTTTTAAAAATGAACTGCACCCTACAAGAACACCAAAAATTTTGCATAATTTTCGGTGTTCTTGTAGGGTGCAGTTCAGTTTGAAAAAAAAACTGTACTGGATACTAGTTGAGATTCAGTTTGCAAAAAACCCAAACTGTACTGGACATTAGTTGACATATCAAATTTTAGTGATCAAACAGAGTGCAGTTCAGTTTGCAAAAACCCAAACTGTACTGGACCCTAGTTGAAATCGTAAATTAGGGTGTTCAAGTAGAGCACAGTACAATCAATTAGAGTGTACCATTGTCAGCTATTAATAAAGGCATAATATCCCCTCTTCATGGGTCCACGTGGTTTGTCTGAATTGCATAATTGAGGGAAGCGCCTCAGCAATTGCATCACTGGCGCTTCCCAGTGATAGTTTTAGGGAAGCGCCTCAGCAATTGCCTTAGCCTTAGCCTAGTTAAGCCCGTCTCTCATCGCCTCAGCAATTGCATCACTGGCGCTTCCCAATGATAATTTGAGGGAAGCGCCTCAGCAATTGCATCACTGGCGCTTCCAAAATATTCTGCACGAAGCACTACAACCTCGACTTCAGCCAGGACCTGGACTATAACTGGACCTGGACTAAAAAAACTGTGCTGTACCCAATTTGAAAATGGGAAATTTTGGGAAATTTTCGGTGTTCTTGGAGGGTGCAGTTCAGTTTGAAAAAAAAACTGTACTGGATCCATGTTGAAAATGGAAAATTTTGCAAAATTTTCGGTGTTCTTGTAGGGTGCAGTTCAGTTTGAAAAAAAAACCGTACTGCACTCTGTTTGATCACCAAAATTTGCAATATCAACTAGTGTCCAGTACTGTTTAAACTGTACTGGACATTCATTGAGATAAAAAAATGAAAATGAACTGCGCTCTTCTTGACATAAAAAATGATTTTTTTTATCTCAACTAAGGCCCAGTACAATTTTTTTTTTGGAAACTGTACTGCGCACTATGGAAACTGAACTGTGCATTATTTGAAAATCAACCTGTACTGTACTGGGCACTATTTGACAGTTTTTACAGTTTTGGCTGATGGGGTGAGCCCCCCCCCCAAAGGTTACACCCCCCCCCCCCCAATGGGGTTTCACCCACCCCCCAAGAGATACACCCTCCCCCCAAGGGTTACACCCACCCCCCAAGGGTTACACCCCCCCCCCCAAGATATATATATTGAAAATATTTTTATTGCCTTAACATACTTCTCTTTACATATCTCGAAGTTTTAACTCAAGGAATTTTTGCACGGCCGCAGGCCGCCTGCCGCAGAGGGCAGGGCAGTCAGAGCTCCGGAGGCCGTAGGGCATGGGTGCGGAGGCCCCGGAGCGCAGCCTAGCATGCGAAGCATGCTAGGCGAAGCGTAGGGGCCGTAGCACCCATGCCCGGAGGCCGCAGGAGCTCTGGCGCCCTGCCCGGAGCGGCGGGCGGCCAAGGCCCGCTTATACAGTTACCCCATTTTTCGTCCGTCTGTCCGCATATATATATATTTGTGGTTCCGGAGCCCGTACTCCTCGGTTTTTCAATGAAATTGGCTGAAATTTTGCATGAAGGTCCGTCTGGGTGGTGGCTCGGGACGTTTTTTTGCGCTTGGCGTAATTTTGATTCGTTCTTGAATTATGGTCAAAAAACCTCGAAAATTGAGGCCTCAAAATTCGAAAAATTTTCGAAAATTGCAATTTTTAAATAAATAGTTATATTATTATTATTAAAACACCTCAGAAATCATTTTTTCAGAACTTGAAAGGGCATGCGGAATGACATGATTTATTTAATAACCGAATTAGTAATCATTTTTGAAAATAGCCCTAAATGAAACATGACAATTTATGAAGCTTCCAGGCCGCGCATCTATTGGCGACAGCCGATATTACCTTGTTATATAAACAATTATATACCTACTTTTTACTGCTACTAGTTAGTCTGCCTACTACCAGGAGTAGTACTAGGATACTGTTTACGGCAACCCCTTAGGCTTAGTCAAAATGCGCGTATACTGTGGCAGTACCTACTAGTTGCTTAGGAGCCATGGTCCATACTGTGGCAGTACCTACTAGTTGCTTAGGAGCCATGGTCCATACTGTGGCAGTACCTATTAGTTACTGCTAGTAGGTACTGCCTAACTAGTAGGTACTGCCACAGTATGGACCATGGCTCCTAAGCAACTAGTAGGTACTGCCACAGTATGGACCAGGGCTCCTAAGCAACTAGTAGGTACTGCCACAGTATTCTCGCATTTTGACTAAGCCTAAGGGGTTGCCGTAAACAGTATCCTAGTACTACTCCTGGTAGTAGGCAGACTAACTAGTAGCACTAAAAAGTAGGTATATAGTTGTTTATATAAAAATTCCTTGAGTTTAAATTTCGAGATATATACAGAAGAGTATTTTAAGCTAATAAATTTTTTTTCAATATAGTACCCTTTGTGTGGGGTGTATCTCTTGGGGGGAGGGTGTATCTCTAGGGGGGTGTGTATCTTTGGGGGGGGGGGTGTAACCTTTGGGGGGGGGGGGCTCACCCCATCAGCCACAGTTTTTCTAGTGTACAGTACAGTATAGCGTCATATTTTCTCAACTAATATACAGTTCAGTTTTTTGATTTTACTGTACTGAACGCTTTAAGAAAAAAAAACTGTACTGAATGCTATAAGAAAAAAAAACTGTACTGTACTGAACGCTATAAGAAAAAAAAACTGTACTGTACTGAACGCTATAAGAAAAAAAAACTGTACTGTACTGAATGCTATAAGAAAAAAAAACTGTACTGTACTGAACGCTATAAGAAAACGCACAATTGAAACTGTACTGTACTGAACACTAGATTAACTATACCCATATTTATTTAGATAGAGCTAAAAATAAAAACTAAGCATTGAGAAAAACAATGAAAATATGTTGCAATGAAAATATATTATTTTGAAAAAAGAATTTTATTAGTTTTCCCAGCTTTTTGTTATTGCTACCAACAGCATTTGTTTGAATTATTTAAAGTTGTTCATGCTGTACGTGTACTTTAACCTGCCATAATATTACAAATTTATAATTGTGAAAATTTTCTGGGCTTTCTTAGCTCTTTAAAGGTTCAAAATTTTGTAAGTATAATTTCATGATAAGAGTTTCAAATTTAATTTCATCACCTTAGAGCCCAAGCTAGTTTCATGATAAGATGTATCAAATAAATTTCATTACCTTGATGCCCAAGCTAACTTGATTGCAAGCATTATAATGAGACCAGCTAAGAGAGAAAAAACACTGAAGCAGAGATTCACAATTTCAGTAATTTCATCCAATTTGAACAGCCAAAGGCCAAAAAACAGCCTAACGCCCAATACAATGCTTTAAGATGAAGTTGATGGTGATGTTGATGGTTGATGCCGCGTTGATACACCACGGCCTGGCAGAAGCCCATGAAGACAATGTAGGAGCAAATGGACACAAGATTCGTAACCTAAGCCCCAATTAACCTATATGGTGCAGTTATTGAGGCCAAAACCCTTTAAAATGCCCCAAGACGAAGTTGATGATGAGCAGCTTGTACACCATGGCCTGGTAGAAGCCCATGAAGACAATGTGTAAGCAAATGGATGCAAGATTCGTAATCTACGCCCCAATTTACCTATATGGTGCGGTTATTGAAGCCAAAAACCCTTTAAAATGCCCCAAGACGAAGTTGATGATGAGCTGCTTGTACACCATGGCCTGGTAGAAGCCCATGAAGACCAGATTTGCACCTATGGTTGTTTGGTATCAAATCGTATCTATTTTTTGAGCTGGTTTCGTATCTAGACTCAAAATTAACTTAAAACATTGCCACTGGGCAGCATATCTTTTTTAGAATTCTTACAGTGCACCCTAAAGGTCAGAAATGGTCAAGAAAATTTTTCCACAATTTCAGTATTTTACAGACAGGTTTGGTGTAGTTTTTCGCAAGGATTCCGAATCTGTGCTTGTTTTTGCCCTACGAGCATCCTAGCAAACGCTATTCAAGATTTTAGATTTTTTTTGTAAGGGTCCCAAGCCAGAGTGATAAACTGGGTACATATAAAAGCTTACTCCTATAACAAAGGTTTCTATACTAACAAAGGTTGTTTGAAGATTATCAAGATATAGTTCGATTCGATTTGGCAGAATGATTCGATTTTGCTTTGTTCAGGTTTTTCGTTTTGTAATTGTTTAAGACTTTTCTGCACATTAGTCGAGCACAATATAAGGTAATACC
This sequence comes from Ptycholaimellus sp. GST1_10, assembly GCA_030248095.1. Lineage (NCBI taxonomy): Eukaryota > Metazoa > Nematoda > Chromadorea > Chromadorida > Chromadoridae > Ptycholaimellus > Ptycholaimellus sp. GST1_10. The sequence goes on from JASANA010005479.1 coordinate 56,210, forward strand.
GGCTATCGCCAGGTACTAAAAAGCTTTTTGAGAGTGAAAAGTGTATTGTTCCATACGAACGACAGCCAGTAGCGTAGCCGATTTATTGATGAGGGAAGATGGGTTTCGACGCCGTCGTCCACCTAGAAGGGCTTCCTAGCTGGGAAGAGCTCCGGACTTCAGGCGGTCGCAACACAAGATTGGGCCCCTGTTAGCATATGTTAGGATATCAAGTTTTGGCAAAAAATGAAAAATTCAAATTCTAGAAAACAACACAATAATGAACTTTTTCTTGCTTCAGGCGCCATTTTAAATCAAACCAAGGGCACAGGCAGGTCGGGAACATTGTCAGCTTTCGATTGATACCCAATTTGCTATAGTTTTTAATAAAAATAATACCGAAATCGCCAGTTATGTAACTTAAACTTGCTGAAACTCAAAGTTTCTCAAATTTTCGGCCTCCCTTCACATTTGGAGCTGTTGTGACCCCATTTTTGCATATTTTTCGCCCAAAATTAGTGGACTTACATAAAAATGTATGGAGATTCAGATTCTGCAATAAAAAAGGGGGGTCTAAAAATCTATGTCCGGCCCCCTTTGTAATATTCGTGTTCTTACCAAAAACCGGGTCTTAAGCATAACTGATTTGCAACCTGACTGTAAATGACTCTCAGAAATCGCTAAAAATGCTGCGTGCTCTTTCTTCACGTCCAGGCACTGACTTCGCTGCAGTTTCTACCACCATCGATTCCAGGCCCACAACTTCAGTGCCTTGCGGCTGCGGGGCCCTGTCATTTTCTTCATATTTCCTCCTGTTTTTCCTGCAGCTTTAGCTAGGAACTTCCGATTGCCGCTATGTAAAGTTAGCCTATGGAAGCTTTTGCAAAAGAATGGTGACTTATAAGAAAGGCTTAGGGCTAAATCCATTTCTACAATTCGCAGTATAGGAGTGAAGAGAGGATGTTCGGGCGCCTACACTCACTCAATCACACAGAGGAACGGCTTAAGCCATCAGGATCACTCGTGGACAGCCTTCCCCTTCCCTGCCTTCATGTCGTAGAAATGACGCGTGAACCTGGAGAGAGTGAGTGAGGTGATGTTGGAAGGAGAAGCAGGAAGAAGTACCAGGTAGGTTTGCCGCCCATGTTGGCGAGGGTTCGCTCCCACTTCTCCGCCTCCAGCTGGTCCAGATAAGGCTGTAGGTAGAAGTTTTCGTCCTCCCAGGTGAGCCATTCGGCCTTGGGCAGCCACTCGTTGTTGGAGGAGAGGACAGTGGCGCGGAGGATGCGTCGCTCCCGGGCGTCCTTCTCCCAGGCGGGGAGGCGGGCGACGGCCTCTCGGTTGGTGGGGGAGTCGTCCTCGGGGTTCTGCTGGTCGTTCCAGAGGAGGCCGAGGCGGTAGCCGTACCAGTTGTACTTCCACATCATCTCTCGCTTCCAGGCCAGGAAGGCGGAGTCGTTGGCCCACTGGTGCTTGGGGGCGTAGCTCTTGTAGAGGTGGCGGGTGGCGGCGGCGTTCTTGGCTGGGTCCACGACGCTGCCGTCCGCCGCCACGCGGTGCTCCAGGCGGGCGGCCTCGGAGGCGAAGACGGAGGGGACGGCGGTGTCGCGGCCGACGTGGGGCTCGCGGCCGGGGACGACGCGGAAGGCGAACTTGTCCAGGTGCTTGGTCTTGACGACGTTGCGGGTCATGTAGAGGGTGAGGACGGAGAAGATGGCGCCGCAGACGGCGACCTTGAAGGCGAGCTGTTTGCGCCAGTCGTGGTGGCGGTCGGAGGTCCACTTGAGGAAGGTGGAGACGTCCTTGGCCTGCTGGGAGGCGGAGGCGACGGTGCCGTCGTCGTACTCCACGCCCTCGTTCCAGAGCTGGCGCGGCATGCCGATGACGCCGCCGAGGAAGTAGGGGTTGTAGGCCTGGCCGTCGCTGAGCTTGACGCCGGCGGGGGCGCCCTCCTCCGGGTAGCCCATGAGGAGCCAGAAGAGGTAGTCCTCGCCGCCGTGGCGGGCGTTGACGATCATGGAGAGCTCGGGCGGGATGGCCCCGTTGTTGGCCAGGGCGGCGGCCTGCTTGTTGGGGTACGGGTCGGGGATGAAGTCCGCCAGCCGTCCAGGCCGCTGGAACATCTTCCCCTCGTCGTTCGGGCCGTCCTCCACCAGCACCTCCGCCGCCTCCGCCCGCGCCTCCTCCTCCGTCATGCACACGTTGATCAGGTGGTAGTAGCGCACGCTGCGCAGTGTGTGGCAGGCCGCGCACACCTGCTTGAACACCTGCCACCCTCGACGAATGCTGCAACCTCATCTTATGCTCCACAATTGAAGGAGGGGGGAAAGGAGCAATGTGACCTGGCAGTGTCCAACTGGCCAAAGAGTCCGTTGTGACTCCAGGGCAGCGGGAAGGGGTGGAGGTCGATGCTGGCAGCTTGTAGACTACGTTCCAGTGCGAGCAGGACTCCGGCCCCGCCCAGGGCGGCCCCGCCGAGGAGGCCCAGGAGTCGCCGTCTAGGCGGGGCGGCGAAGGCGTTGGAGGAGAGGGAGCGGAGGAGGATGCGCTGCTGTCGGCTGCTCCCCCCGCTCAGCAGCGAGCTCAGCTTCCCCGCCATCGCCATCCTGCACCCGCCCACCAGAGCTCTTTCTATTCTTCAAATCACCCTACCCCTCTTCTGCAAACACTTCTGCTTTTACGCATTTGGCAAAGAATAAGATTAGATCGGTAGAAGGGAGGAAAAGGATAGTAAAAGGCGACTGGTAGTCTGAAGCAGGCGACGATGTGCTACGTTGCACTCAGCTAAGTGTGGCTCGGCTATCGTAACCGGGCAGTCTAGGTCACTTTGTCATGGCTGCTCCTTCCCTCCAGCTTCGGTAACTTGCTCCCCATTTGACTGCGCAGTTGCATTTGCGATGTTTTGGTCCTTTTTCTTTTTGGCGAATATGGGGAAAAGACTATCTTTAATTGCTCAATGGATAAA
>JASANA010005480.1:0-14206 GCA_030248095.1 Ptycholaimellus sp. GST1_10
CACCACCGACCTCTTACTGCAGGGCAGAGTGAGGGGAGGGGAGGTGTAGGGCAGGAGATCTAAAAGATCTGCGGAGGACGTCTTCCAGGGGGCGAACTGCATGACGGGGTACGCGGGCATGAAGTTGCAGAAGCGGTTCTGGGCGTTGTAGTAGCATTGTAGAGGTGGTCGGTCGAAGTACAGATAAGCTAACGAGCTCTCTGATACCAAACGCTGTGGTGTAACAGCAGGAACATAGCGAGATTCTCTTTCGTAGGTCACCGGAAGAGGCCCGGAAGAGCCGGGAAGGAGAGCGGAACAGGTTAGGGCATCTTGGGGGAAAATAGACAGACTGATCCCGGCCTCCCTTCCGCCCGCCTCGTCAACATGGGACGGACGAAACAGGTTTGGGAAACAGCACAACTACATTACAATTATCTCGAATTGCCTGCATATGTACTAAATTGTGAATGCAACTATCGACTGGTTGGTCTATTGACAATATTATTTCATTGCAATTATAGGTTGATAAATAAAGAAGTTTTAAAGCTCCATAATTATGATCCAGTTATAATGCTCCAGAAGCCGCATAGAATGGGTGGTGATACATAATTAGTGACTACATTACAATTATCTCGAATTGCCTGCATATGTACTAAATTGTGAGTACAACTATCGACAGGTTGGTTTATTGACAATATTATAACTGGTACCATCGGCAAGCCGAAAGTAAGGCTCTTTTCTCCCTAAAATCGACTGCCTCGAGTGTAAAGCCAAAGAAATTGCCATACTACTAATGGAATCTGCTTGTGGGACATTTGCATTTTCATGCGCGCTCAAACAAAATGCAGGTGACACAGCAGATTCCATTAGTAGTATGGCAATTTCTTTGGCTTTACACTTGAGGCAGTCGATTTTAGGGAGAAAAGAGCCTTACTTTCGGCTTGCCGATGGCACCAGTTATTTCCTCAACTTTTAACATACAATAATAAACAAATTCATTTGGTAGGATTTGAACCAATACCAATTACCAACAAATTATGTATTCAGTTAAAATTTTATTAGATCAATAAATATATACATAAAAAGTTATTAATAAATAAATGAATTAATTTTAAAAGTTATGATAAATGATAAATGCTATGCAAAATTATTGGCAAACAAAAAATAATTAAGAAATTCCCTTGGTTTTACATTCAGGCCAATCGATTTTGGGAGAAAAGAACTTTCTCTTTGGCAAGTACAAAAATAAAATTGAATGCATGAGAAGGAATCGAACTTGCCAGTTACATTTAGCTACCCAATCGCTTACACCACTACACCACTGGTGCATATGACTCTGAGTAGTTTAACTGAAGTATTATCATCAAGTAACGGGTTGAAGGGGGGGCGAAGGAATCAATTGAATACCTACTCTCGTTCATTAGCAGATGCGAAGCAGCAGCAGGGCAGCAGGGCAGCAGCAGGGAAGGAGTTCGGACGGCACTTTGTTTTGCATTTTTGACCGCGGAGCGGCCCGAAGGGCCGCTCCGCGGTCTATAGAGGTTACTCAACTTTTGTCCTCATATATATTGGGCTGGCGCGAACGGAGCGTTAGCGGAGTGTCAGCGCCCAGCCCCTCTTTTCGACCCAGGTGTACGTTTTGGGGGTTATTGCTAGATCTCAATTTTGATAAGGCTCTAGCTCGTCACAGGGAGCTTCAATCTTTCTAATTCTTTTTGCATTGGAAAGAGCATCATCAAATTGACTAAAACTCGCGAGAAATTGCTAAAAAGTTGCTGAGTTGTAGTAAAATTTGTAAAAAACCATTTGTCCGAACTCCTCCTTCTCCTTCTCCTTCTTCTTCTCCGCATCTATTCAATGGACGATAGTAGGTATTCATTTCTTCCCCCACTCATCCCCCCGGGTCCTTGTACCTCATGCATTGACTTTTATTCATGTCTTCAGTTAAACAACAACGCATATGCACCAGTGGCATAGTGGTCTAAGTGGATGAATGGCTGGTTGAATCTGGGAGGTTCGAATCCTTCTTAGGCAATTATTTTATTTTGGAAATTTTAAGTTGAGAAAACAACTGGTACCATCGGCAGGTCAAAATTAGATCTCTTTTTTCCCAAAATCGATTGCCCTAAGTATAATTCATGAAAATTTCATAAAAATATGTTAGTTTGCCAATAAATTTTTATTGTATTTTTGATTTTCGAATCTTTTCTCTTTGTTATATTTTTTAAATAATTTTGTTTTTTATTTATTATTTATTTTTTTATCCAATAATAACTTAACATATTTTCGATTCTTTTATGTTTGTAATATTTTTTAATGAGTTTATTTTTTTTAATTTTTTTTTCATATGTTATAAAATAATATAAATTTGTATTTATACATTTTACACTATATTAAAAGTGGAAGAAATAACTGGTACCATCGGCAAGCCAAATGTGGGTCTCTTTTCTCCAAATTTTGTAATTGCCTCGAGCAAAAAGTCAAGGAAATTTATCTACTACTTGTGGAATCTGCTGCATCATCTGCATTTTGTTTTTGGGCGCGCATGGAAAGAGACACTGAACTGCGCGCCAAAAACAAAATGCAACTGTCCAAGCAGCAGATTCCACAAGTAGTAGATAAATTTCCTTGACTTTTTGCTCGAGGCAATTACAAAATTTGGAGAAAAGAGACCCACATTTGGCTTACCGATGGTACCAGTTATATATATATATTTCTGGAAATGCTGGGAACGGGCGAATTCTCAACGGATTTGGACAAACTTTTTTTTCCTGAAAGGTAATGAGATTTTAGGAAGATCTGGAGGGGTGGAACTGGTTTCCGAGCATTTGAAACATTACTTTTTTGGGTAGAAAGGTTGAAAATTTGGGTATGCTGTAAAAGGCTCAATTCTCAACGGATTGGGACAAACTTTTTTTTTCCTGAAAGGTTATAAAATTTTAGGAAGATCTGGAGGGGTGGAACCGGTTTCCGAGCATTTGAAACATTACTTTTTTGGGTAGAAAGTTTGAAAATTTGGGTATGCTGTAAAAGGCTCAATTCTCAACGGATTTGGACAAACTTTTTTTTCCTGAAAGGTAATGAGATTTTAGGAAGATCTGGAGGGGTGGAACCGGTTTCCGAGCATTTGAAACATTACTTTTTTGGGTAGAAAGTTTGAAAATTTGGGTATGCTGTAAAAGGCTCAATTCTCAACGGATTTGGACAAATTTTTTTTTTCCTGAAAGGTAATGAGATTTTAGGAAGATCTGGAGGGGTGGAACTGGTTTCCGAGCATTTGAAACATTACTTTTTTGGGTAGACAGGTTGAAAATTTGGGTATGCTGTAAAAGGCTCAATTCTCAACGGATTGGGACAAACTTTTTTTTTCCTGAAAGGTTATAAAATTTTAGGAAGATCTGGAGGGGTGGAACCGGTTTCCGAGCATTTGAAACATTACTTTTTTGGGTAGAAAGTTTGAAAATTTGGTTATGCTGTAAAAGGCTCAATTCTCAACGGATTTGAACAAACTTTTTTTTTCCTGAAAGGTAATGAGATTTTAGGAAGATCTGGGGGGTGGAACCGGTTTCCGAGCATTTGAAACATTACTTTTTTGGGTAGAAAGTTTGAAAATTTGGGTATGCTGTAAAAGGCTCAATTCTCAACGGATTTGGACAAATTTTTTTTTTCCTGAAAGGTAATGAGATTTTAGGAAGATATGGAGGGGTGGAACTGGTTTCCGAGCATTTGAAACATTACTTTTTTGGGTAGAAATGTCGAAAATTTGGGTATGCTGTAAAAGGCTCAATTCTCAACGGATATTGACAAACTTATTTTTTTCCTGAAATAATATAAAATTTGAGGAAGATCTGGAGAGGTTTGACAAGTCCCGAACAATTTGAAACATAACTTTTTTAGGTAGAAAGGTTGAAAAATGGGGTATGTTGAGAGCTCCGCGGTCACCTATTGCGCTCTGCGCCATATACTTGTTCTACCCCAAATTGTAAACTTTTTGGCGGTTTCTCGCGAGTGTACACCAATTCGAGGATGCTCTTTCCAATGCAAAAAGAATCAGAGCGATTGGATTCTTTTGTGAGGAGCAGGAGCCTTATCAATTTCAAGATCTAGCATTAACCCTCAAAACATACACTTGGGTCGAAAAGAGGGCCTGGGCGCTGACGGTCGCTTTGCTCGCTTATGAATTGTCAATCATCAAAAAGAATTAGACAAGGTTTGACAAAATCGTGATTAATTTTGGTTTAAATAATGAACCGTGTTGAGTTAAAATTTTAACAGGTTCATCTACATACTCCATTGATCATTCATAAGTAGGCGGCAATTTATGGCAGGAACCCTGTCACCTAGATTATTCCAGTTTTTGTTTTGTCTTCAGTTTCTGCTTGAATGATAATTAAGTTATTTGTGAGCCTTACTAAGTAATTTTTAAGTCTCGTAAAAAGGTGAACCATGTTTCAGATTAAAATAAAAATTGAACATATTGACCTCAGTTAATTTCAATTTAATTTTAACTTTGTTTGCTTTATTTTGTTACACCTAATTAAGTAAAATAATAATTTCATCAAACTAAAAATTTATTGAAAAAAATTGATTTAACTTCAAAGCATTGATTTACATTTTAACGCATTTTTTTATTTCATTGGTTATATTTTTGACCGCGGAGCGGCCCGAGGGGCCGCTAAGCGGTCTATAGAGGTTACTCAACTTTTGTCCTCATATATATATATGTATATATGTATGTATTTCTGGAAATGCTGTCCACGGGCGAATTCTCAACGGATTGGGACAAACTTTTTTTTCCTGAAAGGTAATGCAATTTTAGGAAGATCTGGAGGGGTGGAACCGGTTTCCGAGCATTTAAAACATTACTTATTTGGGTAGAAAGGCTTGAAAATTGCAATATACAGTTTTTGCGCTGTATCTCCTGTAATCTTGAGAAATGCACAGAAGACTTGAGTTTTTTTGTTCACAAGTCATATATAGCAATTCCAAATCTGTGCTTACTTTTGGAAATGGTTGAGAAACCACAGACTTACCCTCTTGAGTGACAAACTTTCACGCACAGCAATGGCATCAATAGTCAATAACAGCTGAACGGCTCAGAATTGCACAGAGGACTTGAGTTTTTTTGTTCACAAGTCATATATAGCGATTCCAAATCTGTGCTTACTTTTGAAAATTGTTGAGAAACCACAGAATTTTCCTTTTGAGATGCAATGTTCACCCTCACAGCATAAATTTTCCTTAATTTTTGGATTTTGCTACATGTGAAGGTGTAAGCACTCTGCGGTCACCTATTGCGTTTTGCGCCATATACTTGTTCCAAAAAAGGACCCCCACAATTTGACTACGGCGCGTCGATTGAGCCTATTTTCAGCGCTCTCGGACTATCGGACTTCTCTAACTATCCTACCAACTAATGAGTGAATGAGAAAATGCACGAAAAAGCAAAGAAATGTAATTTTCTGTCGTGTAATTGGCAGGACATATACGTTGTGGTGCAGCTAGTGCAGGCCGTGAAACCCTGCCCACAGGATCATTTTTAAAGAGATTATCTGAAATATGCTTGGATGGACGATGGATTGGACGGCTATTCTTCTAATCTGCTTTGCAATATCAAATCAAGTGAATTTTTCTACCTTGTAAATAATTCACCTTATTTAGTTACCCTATTTAGTTATGAATCTTCTGCTGCATAACTAGCCAATAGCATGTGCATCATTCATTACTTCATTAGCTCACTAGCAGCTATATAAAGAAAGCAGAGTTCAACGGAAAACTCAGACCAAGGCAAGGCAAGGGTGAGAAGATGCAACTGGGGCTGCTGACGCTGATTGTGGGGCTGCTGTTGGTTGCGGGCGGAGTCGAGGCGCAGTTCCCCTTCCCTGGACAAGGGGGTGGCTTTCAAGTTCCTCCTCGATTTTCTCCACATGGTGGCGGTCGTCCCGGGAAGCCACCTAGACGTCCTGGAATATCATTCGTAGGCGGTAGAGGACGTCGATGAAAAGATGGCTGATTTTTTCGCTTCATTTGCATGAACTGTCTTGAGATTCAGTGAGTTTCAGATTCGCCATGTTGATCAAAACAAAAGTGATTTTAAGCCCTAATACTTTATTTACATGCTGCGCGTTGCGTTGTACTAACTATCATTTAGCGCACAAAAACCAGGCTCTAAATACAATTCATAACTGGTACCATCGGCAAGCCGAAATAAAGCTCTTTTCTCTTGAAAAAAACGAATGCCCCGGGTGAAAAGCCAAAGAAATTGTCCTACTACTAGTGAAATCTGCTTGTGGGACATTTGCATTTTGTTTTCGCGCGCAGTTTCAATGCTCTTACCGGGCGCGCTCAAACAAAATGCAGGTGACACAGCAGATTTCACTAGTAGTAGGGCAATTTCTTTGGCTTTTCACTCGGGGCATTCGTTTTTTTCAAGAGAAAAGAGCTTTATTTCGGCTTGCCGATGGTACCAGTTATTTCCTCAACTTTAAAAGCATTCAGAAAAAATTGATGCGTCAGGATTCGAACTCCCGAATGGCTGATCCCAGTGAATGGCTGATCCCAGTGACTGAAGATCTAGATGCTTGAAGGAGGGCTAAGGCCGGATGGGGGGGGTGAAATGAATACCTACACCCATACATGGAGGAGATGCGAAGGGGAGGGAAGGGAAGCGAAGGAGTTCGTGCGGCACTTTTGTTTTCAATTTTTTGAAGCAAAGCAAGCCAGTTTTTGCTAAGTTTCGCGAGTACCCCCCACAATTCGATGTCGATCTTTCCATTGCAACAAAAATCAGAAAAATCGGTGCAGGATTTGCTGAGAAAAACTCTTATCAATTTTAAGATCTGGCAATAACCCTCAAAACATACACCTGGGTCGAAAAGAGGGTCTGGGCGCTGACACTCCGCTAAAGCTCCGTTCGCGCCAGCCCAATTGGAATCATTTCGTCCCATTCTATTGTCCCTTGCAGTAGGTTTGCTCTTATACTTTCCCAAACAACACTATTCACTCTCTCCCTACATCAAGATCAAGGGTCAGTTGTTCCACCCGAATGCTGAACAGATACGCCTGAATATGCAACAACCTTTTCACGCTCTCCCTACAGTTGAAGCACGGTGTTCGGGAATAAATAAGCCGCTATATACGTCTAAAACTGGATAAAAATAAATGAAAATGTCTTGGGGGTAAATTTCAAGCAGTTTTTTGTCAGTTTATCACATTCTCTTGTCATAGCTCCAACAGAAACAATTAAAACAATTAAGCCGATGAGTAAAACAAGAGAAAAGTTTTTTCAACTGTAATCACCCAGAAAATTATGCAATAGAAAATGATAACTGTTAAGTGTTAAGAAAATGACTTCGATATGCTGTAAAAGCCAGACCGGCTTTCAAAATTCGACATAATTCTTTTGAAAATGATTTCCAAAAGAAAGAGAAAAGAAGCGAAAGCTAATGAAGCAAAGAAAACGTAGAAGGCAGGCTTCACCTGTCTCAGTTTCAGTTGCTTTTCACTCGAGTCAATCTTTCCACACGTTCGCATCCTCAAATGATTGCGTCTCTATTTTTCAAACCCCAAAGACATCTTGCCATCGCTCATTTGACATTTTTCTACCTTAAGGCAATAACGTACCAGCGGCTGGGGTTCGGAACGATTCCCATTCGTCGGGCCTCTTCACTGGTCACCTCTTTTAAGCCCGGCGTTAGCTTGCGCATGAATCTCTCCAAATCATCCTCGCTCAAGACCTGGCGGCTCCAAGAAGATTTCCCCACCTTCATCCGATGATTGAAGATGATGTAGGAGTGAAACGGTCGACTGGTGTCGTAGAAAAGCTCAGTTTCGCAGTGCCTTTGCCAAGATTTTAGCACATCAGTATCCTCGCCAAAGATAAGAAGTTGGCCCTCCTCCAGCTTCTCCGGCTGCCGCACAAGCCTGCTGCTCTGCTCGAAGGAGATCAGACGGAACCGACCGTGGAACAGACTCTTCTCGAACGGCGACCTGTCCAGAACCTCAACGGGGGACGCTTACAAAATTGGAACTAGAACTATTGAACTATTGGAACTATTGGAACTGTAAGACACAAATTGGAACAAATTGGAATTTTTTCCAAAGCCTTAATGTTTTTGCCAACTAAACTCAGCTGAATTTTTTTTGAAACAGTTCCAATTTGTGTTTTACAGTTCAAATACTTCTAATAGTTCAATTAGTTCAATAGTTCTAGTTCCAATTTTGTAATTCTCGAACCTCAACAGCCAGCCAGACAAGTACAGTCAAGTCTGCTCAAGGCAGGCACCGTAAGATCAGGGCGCCCTGCCGCTGCAGCGGGAGCAGGAGGGGCAGTGGGCGACTGAACAGGGTGGTGAGGTAGCCGCCGCCGAAACAGTCCAGCAGCAGGCGCACCAGCAAGGCCAGCAGGAGGCCGGAGGCCCCCAGCCCTCTACGGAGGCCCAGCCTGGCCGCCGCCTTGCGAACCGCCAGGAGCGATGCAAGGAAGGCTAGTGAGCGTTGTACGAAGGGCGGCAGCAGAGTTGCTGGATTCAGTGAGGCTCGCTGGAGCGGTGGCCGTCTGTCAAAAGCCTCATCAGCCCATGAGTTGCCACTGATGAGGAGAGAGGCGAGGTGTGAACCGATAGAAGAAGATGTAGCCCTGGGAGTAGAGGGGTGGGGAGTAGGCGACGTGCTGGAAGCGCTCCCAGTCAATGCCAAACTGGGCCAGGCTGAGGTCCGCTCTTCCGCTGGCCACCAAGCACTGATGAGGAGAGAGGCGAGGTGTGAACCGATAGAAGAAGATGTAGCCCTGGGAGTAGAGGGGCGGGGAGTAGGCGACGTGCTGGAAGCACTCCCAGTCAATGCCAAACTGGGCCAGGCTGAGGTCCGCTCTTCCGTTGGCCACCAAGCACTGATGAGGAGAGAGGCGAGGTGTGAACCGATAGAAGAAGATGTAGCCCTGGGAGTAGAGGGCAATGTTGGGTACGGCTAATACGATTAAATATATAATATCCGTATATAGACGTATATTAGCCAGTTTTGAGGAAATTGAAAAAATACCAGTAACTGTAACTTATCCGTTGGGGATTTGGCCCAACGGCTAAATATATAATTTTTTATTAAGGCTTTTTTAATCAAAATTAGATCTGTGTCTGGGTTGCAGAGAGGAGCAGAAAGTGCCATGAATTCCCCGAGGCCTTTCGCAAGCCTGTGGTTAACGTTATAACATAGGGAGGGGGAACCTCCCTATGCTTCAACACAGGGACGGGGGAGGCCCCCTATGTTATAACATAGGGAGGGGGGAGCCTCCCTATGCTTCAACACAGGGACGGGGGAGGCCCCCTATGTTATAACATAGGGAGGGGGGAGCCTCCCTATGCTTCAACACAGGGACGGGGGAGGCCCCCTATGTTATAACATAGGGAGGGGGGGAGCCTCCCTATGCTTCAACACAGGGACGGGGGAGGCCCCCTATGTTATAACATAGGGAGGGGGGGAGCCTCCCTATGCTTCAACACAGGGACGGGGGAGGCCCCCTATGTTATAACATTCAAACATTCAAACATTCAAACATTCACTCAAACCAACCTATATTCACTCAAATCAACCTAAAGAATATGCTTCAAAAGATGCGGAAGATAATCTGCATAAAGGCTAAACATGTCATACTATCGCTTAAGAGATTGAAAAAACAAGAATGGGAAAATTTGGAATATTTCGAAAATTTCATTAAAAAAATAGCAACATAACAACATTTATATAGACGATTGCTGGTAGAATATCAGTTGCGTAGCTGTATTAGCAACATTTATATAGACGATTGCTGGGGCAACTGTTATTCTACCAGCAATCGTCTATATAAATGTTGCTAATACAGGTATTTCAAATATTATCCGTTTAGCTATTTTTATCAGTTAGAGAATTTCCGAAAATAACAGTATCAGTAACTTTACAGGTAGCCGCCAAAAAAAAAAGTACCCAACATTGGTAGAGGGGCGGGGAGTAGGCGACGTGCTGGAAGCGCTCCCAGTCAATGCCAAACTGGGCCAGGCTGAGGTCCGCTCTTCCGTTGGCCACCAAGCACTGATGAGGAGAGAGGCGAGGTGTGAACCGATAGAAGAAGATGTAGCCCTGGGAGTAGAGGGGCGGGGAGTAGGCGACGTGCTGGAAGCACTCCCAGTCAATGCCAAACTGGGCCAGGCTGAGGTCCGCTCTTCCGTTGGCCACCAAGCACTGATGAGGAGAGAGGCGAGGTGTGAACCGATAGAAGAAGATGTAGCCCTGGGAGTAGAGGGGCGGGGAGTAGGCGACGTGCTGGAAGCACTCCCAGTCAATGCCAAACTGGGCCAGGCTGAGGTCCGCTCTTCCGTTGGCCACCAAGCACTGATGAGGAGAGAGGCGAGGTGTGAACCGATAGAAGAAGATGTAGCCCTGGGAGTAGAGGGGCGGGGAGTAGGCGACGTGCTGGAAGCGCTCCCAGTCAATGCCAAACTGGGCCAGGCTGAGGTCCGCTCTTCCGTTGGCCACCAAGCACTGATGAGGAGAGAGGCGAGGTGTGAACCGATAGAAGAAGATGTAGCCCTGGGAGTAGAGGGGCGGGGAGTAGGCGACGTGCTGGAAGCGCTCCCAGTCAATGCCAAACTGGGCCAGGCTGAGGTCCGCTCTTCCGCTGGCCACCAAGCTCACGCCGTCGCTCCCATTCGCCCAACCCTTTCAGCCAATCATATTGGTTGCCAAGTGGTTGAGTTGGAAGAGCAGAGGAGCCTGGGGATGCGAAAAGCCCGTAGCCGGGATGTGGTCTAGAGAAAGGCGAGGTTGGATGAGAGTGCGTAGAGCAAGTGAGGTGAGACTGATCAGAGGATTTGGTGTAGAGCAGTCGGTGAGGTTGAAAGAGGCGGGTTCCAGACAAGGCTCCTTCCCCGCCCAAAAGACACCTGCGAGTTTTAGCCTCATCTTTGCTGAACCCTTTCGCTGTCAATAAAAAAAAATCTGCGGCTTTTGCCATTGGAACTTTTAGAGTGATTGCTTTACCCTGAAATTCGAGATGGGTTCGAGATGGGTCTTGTGATGTGCAAATACCAAATTTTCCCGTCTTCTAGCGAAAAGGGCAAAACTCATCAATCGGCAAGCTATGCTGTTTCTCCCTGAAATCGAATACTACCAGTGCAAAACCAAAGAAATAACCTTGCTACTTGAGGGATTTGGATTTTGTTTTCGCGCTCAGATCAAAAAGCAGGTGAGGCAACAGATTGCTGCAGCAGTAAAAACCTTTTCGCTGATTCAAGACTTTCCTTATGAAATATAAAATACCAACAATTTAGGCTGAAAACGCTAACCTGTGCTATTAGAGGAACACGAATGAAATGTTGCGGATTTATGACAATTTTTCTGACTTGAGTCATCTGTTTACACAACATTGCACTAAATCATAAAATTAGGCTTAAAATTAAGAGTTATTTCTGATAAAAGAAAAAAACCTAGAGCTTATGAGGAATAAATAGGATGATAATAGGATTATAGGATGATGCCTCTTGCAAATGATGACAAGGTATTCTCGGCTATTGCCAAGATGCGCGGCCCTTGTTCCAAGTAAGCAACGTTATAATCTATGCATAAGAATCACTTCTAGTCAAAATCAGCTTGTTTAATTCAAAAGCCTTAAACATATGCTTGTTCGAATTTTTTAAACATCAAAATTTTAGGTTTTTGGCCACAAAGCGAAATATTACAAATTTGTTTCATAAATTCCTTTTAACAGCTTCAAGACACCACCTAAACAAGCCTAACTGCCAAAATTGAGTTAATTTTTTTGGAAAACTCGGGATTTATAGATGTTTGAATTTTTGAAACATCAAGATTTTGGTTTTTTGACTATAAATCAAGAAATAATAAATTTTTCAAAAATTCCTTTTGCCAGCTTTGAAATGTTACTTAGACGGACGTATCTGCCAAAAATCAGCTAATTCCATTGGAAAACCAGTGATTTATGAATTTTCGTATTTTGAAACATCAAAAAATTGAGTTTTGGGTGAAAATCAAAAAATTTCTCCAAGCCCTAATAATGGGGCCAAGGCATCACCAAGGCGGACTTTCATGCGAAATTTCAGCTAATTTCATCGAAAAACCAGTGATTTACTATTTTTAGTGCTTTGAAACATCAAAAAATTGAGTTTTGGGCGAAATTCAAAAAATTACGCCCATCCCAAAAAATGGCCTGGAGATACCACCCAGAAGGACCTTCATGCAAAAAATTAGCCAATTTCGTTGAAAAACCGCGGAGGCCCGGCCCCGGAAAGACACATATATATATATATATATATGCGGACAGACGGACGCAAAAATGGGGTAACTGCTTAAGCTGGCCTTGGCCGCCCGCCGCTTCGGGCAGGGCGCCAGAGCTCCTCCGGCCTCCGGGCACGGGTGCTACGGCCCCTACGCTTCGCCTAGCATGCTTCGCATGCCAGGCTACGCTCCGGGGCCTCCGCACCCATGCCCTCCGGCCTCCGGAGCTCTGACTGTCCTGCCCTCCGCGGCAGGCGGCCTTCGGCCGCGCAAAAATTTTATTTCTTTGGCCACAAATGGCTGGTTCTATTTAGTGGCAGTAATAAAATGACTCAATTTAGAAAATTTGTCATAAATCCGCATAAATTTATTCGTCTGGCACAAAAAATTAGCACAATGTAGTGGACATTTAACTTTTGTTAAATTTTGGTCAAACAATATTCAGTAGCTCTGGAGCAGAGTGCCCCATTTTGGTCTCAAAATGTTACCCATTATTATTTAAAATGGGCAGTACTAAAAGTTATAGATACATTAAAATTAAAATAATGCGTAACAGCCCTTAAACAATATAATATGGAATATGTATCGTGTACAATATTGTTTAATATTTATACATTACAATATGAAGATATCCAGGTGGGAAGACGCTCTGCTGCAGATGCCTTGATTCGCTTGCCAACCTCCTCCACCTTGTCCTTTGCTTTTCTTCCCCAGTTGGTGCTGCCTTGCTGGCCTCTGCTGCCTGTCTGGCTTTGCCTCATGGTCTGGTTTCCTGTCCCACTTGTTGCTGCCTCTTGGGCTCCACCAGCTCGGTGGCCTCCACCACCCCCATCCGCCTCATGGCATCTGGGTGCTCCACTGCCCTGCCGGCCTCTGCTGCCCAGTTGGCTGTGCCTCATGTCTTGGCTGCCCTCTCTGCTCCCCTCTGCCAGCGGGTGCTCCAAGGCTTGTTGCCAAGGTTGCTTCCCACTCTTGAACTCTGTTCACTCCCTCTTCAGCTGTTTCTCCTCTACCGCCGTGAACTTGTTCTTTGACTGGCCTCTTGGCTGCCCGCCAGGCTGCTCCAGTAGCTGCTTCTTCCACTGGACTGGTAGCTGCTTCTCCTGCTAGCCAGCCGGAGCTTTCTTGCCGCTGCTCCCCATGGCCCTGTTGCTGGGGTCCCAGCATTGGCTGCCGTGGGGGAGGAATGTGGCCTCTCTTCACCTGGCTGTCCTTGCCTCCGCGCTCCCTAGCCTGTCTGCTTGCTGCCCTTTAGGGTCCTTGGGGCTCGGCATCCTCCAGGTCATTGTCCCGGACGCGTTCCGCCAGTCTGGCCAGTATACTGTTCAGGCTCTCTCGGCTGCTCCTGACCAAGTCCTGGTTCCTTGCCTGGCCACCCAGCTTCTTGTACTTCTCATGGCCTCAGTCCTCTGGTGGCTGGTAGCTGGGTCCTGCCCAGCCTCCATGGTTGGTGCTTTGCCACTGGGCATCCTCCCTTGTGGTTGGAAGCCCCGCTGCTCATGTCCTCATGCTGCTGCCACAAGGCTGCCCAATCTGTCTGCCCCGTAGCCCACGTAGCAGTAGACAGGTGACTGGTAGGCCCACAATCTCTCCAAAAGGATCTCGTAGCTGAGGGCCTGCTCCTCCAGTGTCACCGGCACTGTTCCCCACGTGTACTGGATCTGGCACAGCGGGCACATGAAGTCAAAGTCAATGGCACCTGGTGGGTTGTTGCTGAAGATGGCCATGTTCAGCTGGTCCCAGATCCTGATCCTCGCCAACCCTCATGGGAGCCACATCTGGTCCAGGCCCCAGATGCAGAACTTCTGCCGGCATCGAATGCATTGTAGGTGATGGGGTGCATGGCTGCTGTCAGCCTCCGCTCCTAGGCACTCCAGGCAGCAACAATCCACTGCAACCTCAGCCACCACCCGATACACGGAGACCATTCTCCTGCAGGTTCTTTCTGCAGGTAGGGTTTGAA